>JBBPMW010000964.1:0-12613 GCA_038090535.1 Tylopilus alboater | reverse complement strand
CACTAGGTGAAACAGGCTTGCTCACTAATCAATAGCGAGTCACCTAGGATCTTGCTTGGGGGTGACTAGATCATGAGCATAAATGGTAAAGATAGGGAAAAGAGGTCTTGCTTAAGCTAGGCTCCAGTGAGTAAGGAAGACTACAAGAGAACAAGACTGGGAAGTCTTGGCTGTGCATTCATGGATATATATACTACATGGATGTTTACATATGTTTGTATCAGATCTAGCTGATTAAATAAGGATAACAATGCAGAATAAGCATGTACAAAGCATCGTGTGGCAGAATAGCCATGAAATGGAAGAAAAGCAGGCACAGCCCTATATGAGGATGTGGTGGCAGATTGTAGATCTGATGCAAAGATAAGATAAAGATGAGATCTAGCAAAAGAAAAATGATAATTCCATAAAGTGTAAGTTCATTGTTACTCAACCATAACACTAGGCACTCATCCTGATGTTGCTGTTGCCATTGCCACTCTGTTGCAGCATACTGCAAAACCCTCACAGAAGCACCTCAATTCTGCACTATACATATGCAAATACTTACTTGGGACTTGTCATTATTATTATTCCCCTGTATTTGATGGTGCAATGCAAGCTGGCCTTATTGCATATGTTGATTTCAATTGGGCTTCTGATCCCAATACCTGTCACTCTCAGACAGGCTGATGCTTTAAACTAGCTAATTGTGCTTTCAGCTGGCACTTACGCAAACAAGAATGCATAGCCCACTCCTCAATGGAGGCTAAGTACATTTCCCTGTCTGATTGTAATGAACAGGCTGTTTGGCTGCACCAACTCCTGGGGGAGCTTGGCTATGAACTTCATCCTATACCCCTATGTGGTGATAACCAAGATTTTGTCCAGGATAAGTTGATTGAGCTCTTCTACCTTGAAGGCTCTTACAATCCTGCAGATATGCTTACTAAAAACCTTGGACATGTAAAGTTCAACAAGTTCAGAATACAATTGGGACTTGTATTCTATGATTGTTCCCAATGATTAGGTTGCTCTCATCAATAGCACCATTCTCTTATGTGCTTATGCATCTTTACTGGCTGCTTAGCATGGGGGAGTGTTGAATGAGCATATTCATACAGCTCTCAACTACCTGTATTAGTATACTGTAGTGTAGTTTACCAAATATGGTATATATCTGTATGTACATAAATACTTTGAACTCAGCTATCTGAGTTCTAACACTTTTTGTTCTTCTACCACAACCATCCCTCTGAACCCAACCGACCCTCACCAGGTATGTATGTGTTAAGGCTTTACTCTATGTTAGATGGTGGATTCTATGAGAGCAACGATTCATTTGCATTTGGGTTTCTGGATCCTGAGTTGATCATTCATGGTGTTCATCTCATGGCATTTGTATATGGATGGTCCTCTGCACTGCTGCCAGAAGATTCAATTGCTCATCAACTGTCAGACAATAGCAAGGATTGGGAATGGTTCTACATCAACATGTAAGTACAAAAAATATCAAGTTGAGGCTCTCTTTAAACACAGCATATAGCTTCACTGATAGAAACATGTTCATGCATTTTTGTGGCAGTGCTGTCAGCCACAAGGCAATGCAAGAGGAAACTTGATGTCTCCTCAAGGATTGCGACAAGCTTAACTTAGTCCCATTTTAGCTGGAGAGTGAACAGAATTGGAACAATAAATGGAATGTAAAGATGGGTACTGAGAAAGTAGACAATGGTAAGACAGAAAGGAATGACAGTACCAAAGAAGTGGCCAATGAAGACGAAGAAGATGGCAGTGATGAGGGTGATGATGATGAAAGTGAAGGGGACAACAACAACAACAACAACTCCACTCCACTGGTGGACAATGAACTTCTGGATGAGTTGGACGAGTTCAGCTACACTGGATTGGATCAGGTCAACAACAACAACAACAATGAGGAGCCATGGGAGGATGATTATCTAGGTAAAGATGGGTTGGGTACAGAGGACAGCAAGAACATGGAATGGAAGATGGAAGATGAAGATCTCATCCATGCATACCTGTAATATTAAACACAGCCTGTACTCTAAGGGTCTCTTACAAGGTCTTGCAAGTTTGTGGGAACCTTGCAAGCTTATTCTAGACTGTGACCTTTTTGGTAATGTGGTTGCTTGCTGTGAGCTACTGGTGGGTTGATTGGGTTTTGTGTATTCTCCAAATCCTGGTTCTCTACCATTTTCAAGATCATTTATTATGGTAGTAAACAACTCAAGGTCTTGGAGGTTAATGGTGCTACTAGGAGTAGATGTACTGGCTATAGATTCAGACTGTTGTCTTTGAAGGGCTGTCAACACTTGTGTTTGCAGGGCTTCAGTTTCTGCTTGATCATAGTAGACAAGCTGTAATTGCTTGTAGATAGGGGTACACTCACTACACTTTCTGGTACTAGATATCATCAGGGATTCATTGTCCTTTGCCCTAGAATTTGAAGTGTGGGAATGTTAGGGGTTAGATTATAAAACAGAGCTATTCCAAATTGTGGGTGAGAGATACAAATGCAGTACTGGATGCACAAATGAGCAACTAGCCTATATATGGCTTCATGTAATGTGTTTTGAATCTTGAAACTGCTCAATTTGGAAGTGAGTTTCCCACTACTGATAGACTGTTTCTAATTGCTTAGTCAGTGTCTGGCTCCCAATTGGTGTTACCAGAAATTGTGGTACTTTAAACTCTTGAAGGGGATTCTGGAATATATGGTTTGCATTTGAGCTCATTCTTTGAGATGTCAAAATCTATTTTAGATGTTTCTTCAGAAAGTTGAAGGTGATGTAATGCTTTATGTTGGATATATGGTATAATATGGAAAGCAGCAATTGCTCTTGCAAGTGATGTTCTGTCTGGTTTGGCTAAGAGATAGCTAAAACTATGAGTTTGGTGTATAACCTTATATGGTCCAAGATACTTGGGCTTAGTCTTCTGGTTGAACTAATTCTCCAGGGAGGCAGATTCCTTTAACCAAGCAAGTTTCAAATTGCTTTTCAAATTGGTGTTTGGATGCTATTCTAGCCTGCCTGAGAATATTGGCAGCTTTAACTAGATCTTATTCATGACACTCTAGTTGTTGTATGCATAGAGCTATGTCATCTAGTACAAATCATGCAATAGCATGAGCAGTAGCTTTCTTGAGAGCACAACCTTCTATATATTTGGAAAGATCATCTTGAGCAAGAATGATATAGTGATAACCTTGTACATTTGGTATGTACATTATGTTCATATATGTTAATGCTAAATGCAGTAACTAGTCTTCATAGAGTCAAATTGAGAAGCCAAGTGACGATAATGGTGATAAAGAGAAGACAAAAGGTCTTGCTATCCAGTATAGGCAACTGGACTTGTGGATGAGGCTAGAAACTACACTTGTATTGCGTAGAACTAGATGGGGAACTAACTAATACATGGTGCATCTTATATACTGGTGGTATAGAGTATGGAATGGCAAAGGAGTGCCATTGGAGGAGGAAGAGCATTCTAAGAATAGAAGAGTGAAGCAGAACAGAAGGAACAACAGTACACACATGGATAGGAGGTGGAGAGACGACTAAAAGAAGTCATGGAGCGGAACAAGATGAAAATCAAGAAGAAGATAATTAAAAGAGAAAAGTGGAGGTGTCCTCACTAAAGTTAGACCAGTCCTTTAATTCCACCACTAACTGGACCCAGTTCCATTCCTTAGTACAGTCCTCATATGCCTCAAAGTAAGTAGATATGAGTCATGCCAATATGAGTCACGCTTGTAACATTACCCTCTGTGTTAGAATGAGACACCAACTCATTCACTTTGATCAAGGTTGACTACTGTGCAAAAGGGCTTAGAATGTCCTCGTTCCCAGCAGAATAAGCAGCGGTGACTAGGGCAGCAGCCTTGTATGTATATGTCTGGGTATGGCAGTGTTGCAGTACAGGCAAATGTACTGAGGACAGTGGATGCAGATGTGGGAGATGGACTGACATTCAAAACATCTGAGGTGGGTGCAATGGGAAGGAAAAGAGGGCCCTTAACTAGAAGGGGCTGTGGATGGTGAAGCAACAGGAGGAGTGGGGGACCCAGTTGGACTCTCAGAGGATTGGACAGAAATAGGTCTCGGAGAAATCCTGACTGCAGGTATGGATAGAGCTGTGCTGGGGGTAGCAGCATGCATGCAGATGAAGAAGCCTCTGTTAATGTGACAGAGGAGGTGGTACTGGAAGTGGGGGAGACAACTTCTTCCTGAGACGATTGGACTAGGTTGGGGCCAGGACATTCAGTAGTTCCATTATTGCCTCCCATTCATTCTTCCGTTGTTGTGAATGAATTGCTGCTGTCAGAGAGGGAAGATGATGAGGATGGTCCATTGGGGATTGCAAAGCTGCCTTGTCCCTGGACAGAGTTGAATCGTCGTCACTGTTCTGCAGTGAGGGTGTGGAGGACAGGTTGGAGGATGGGTTGGAGGATGTCTGGTGGGATGGCAGTGAGGTAACAACTGAAGTCATGGGAGTAGAAGAGGTCCAGGATGAGATTGTGAACCTGGAGGACAAAGACTGAGTGCACAAGGGCAGAGAACGGGCCAGGTGTGTGTGAGCAGGTGGATATGGGGTGAAGACATAGGGACATGTGGTAGAGTTGGACAAGGGTGGGGAGGACATGGTGGACATTGAACCCTCTGGCTTGCTTGACATGGAGGAGGGCAGCAGGGTTCTCTAGGATGTTGGCGAAAAGGAGATGATGTTGGAGAGAAGGTAGGACGCTGGAGAAGGGCAAAGGGAGACAGCTTGAAGTGGGGGTGGTTGGGACAGCCATTTTAAATGATGATGGGAATGGGTTCTGCTTATCTATCATTCTCCATTTCCCCAAGCTTTATCACCATAGCTGCTCGATCCTCCATCGCCCTATCCATGTTGGTTTTGCAGAGTAAGAATGCCCACATGGGTGTGGTGGTTATCTACTTGAAAGGAGATGGAAGAGTTCTCTGGTGAAAGCAGATGCAAACTGAGGACCTTGATCAGAGATGCATCAGTTGTGAAGGTCAAAACAAGAGAAAACATGTTGGAAGAAAAGGGAGGCTACTCCTGTGGCATCAATCATTTTGTGGCAAGGGATGTAAATTATCCCCTTTATAAGGCCATGGTTGACCATGACCAAAATATAATCAAAGCCAAGGGAAAGAGAAAGATGTGTGATTAAGTCACAGGAAATCTGTTGGAAGGGGCAGGATATGAAGAAAGTAATAGGGGAAAGGCCGGGGGCGGTGGGGTGGGTATTAACCTTATTGGCCTGGCAAATGGCGCAGCCAGAGACAAATTGTTGGATGAAGGTGGTAAGGCCAGGCCACCAATAGTCCTGCTGAACAAGGTGAACAGTACAGAAATAGCCGCCATGACCACCAGCAAGGAAAGTGTGAAGGGAGTTGACAAGGTCATGATAGGTGGTTTCTGGGACATATAGGAGACCTTTGAAGTAGAGGGCACCATTGTCAAAGTGCCAATCAGTATAGGAAAAGCGAGGAAGAAGGGAAAATCCTTGATGCATGGCGGTGAGGGCATCAATAACCAAAGGGTTGGAGGGGGTGGAGGAGGAGATCTTCTCAGCTAAGGTGACATCAAGCTGTCGAATAAAGACTTCAGGAGGAAGCATAACAACATTCTGATTATCATTGGAGATGTCTATGTTATCTCATTGAGAGAGGGCATCAGCAAGGGAGAGCTGAGAGCCTGGATGATTATCCCAGGAGATATCAAAGTCCTGTATGAACATAAGCCAACAGGCCTGATGACGAGAGAGCTTCCAAGGATGTTTGAAGTACATCAGGTTGCAATGGTCAGTAATGACAGAGACAGGGTGATGGGTGCCAGTGAGATATTGGTGCCATTTTTCAAGGGCACGGATGACAGCAAGTAATTCGCGATCATAGATGTCATAGTTGCCCTCTGCTGGGGAGAATGTCTGAGAATGGTAGGCACAAGGATGGAGATCACTGTTGGCATCTTTTTGCATGAGGATACTGCCAGTGGCAGTAAGTGAGGCATCAGTCATCATAAAGAAAGGGGCAGAAACATCAGGAAAGCAAAGGACCAGCTGACAAAGGAATTGGTCCTTGAGATGGCAGAAGGAGTCTTGTTGATCAGGGAGCCATTGCCAAGTAGCGTTCTTCTTGGTGAGGGAGAGGAGAGGTTGAACAATGGAGGAGAAGTTGGAGATGAACTTGCGGTAAAAGTTACAGAACTCAATGAAAGATCGAACCACTTTAACAGAAGTGGGGGGTTGCCAGTCATTGATAGCAGTGAGTTTAATAGGATCCATTTTTACCTCTTATTCCTTAATGATCATCCCGAGGTATTCAACTTCTGGAACATTGAAGAAACATTTCTCAAGCTTAAGGGTGAGCTCATGTTCACAAAGTCGCTGAAGGTCACATTGGACTTGTTCTTCATGGAGGACAGGATCAGGGGAATGGATCATTAGATCATCTATGTAAATGATGAGCCATCCTTCAGCTAGCATATCTTTGAAGATGTAATCCATGAATGCTTAAAAGGTTGGAGGGGAGTTGCAAAGATCAAAGAACATCACCATTGGTTCAAACAACCCAACCAGAGTAATAAACGCTGCTTTTCACCGATCCTCAGGTTTGATCCAGATATTATTGTAGCCCCATTGGATGTCAAGTTTCGTAAAAATCTTTGAATCTTTGAGTTGACTGAAGATCTCAGAGATGAGGGGAAGGGGGTAAGCGTTTTTTACAGTATGGGAGTTAAGATAACGATAGTCTTGGCAGGGTCATAAGGCACTGTCCTTCTTAGGTATGAAGAAGAAGGGTGAAGCTTGAGGGGATTTAGAAGGGGCAATTTTTCCTTCTCCAAGGTTTTCCTCAATAAACTTTTTATAGGCTTCTATCTTGATAGGATTAAGTGGATAAGGTTTGGTGCATTTTGGAGTGAAGGAATCAGCAAGGTCAATGCTGTGATCAAAAGACCGCTCTGGGGATAGTTTACCATCCTCTTTCTTTTTAAAGACATCTTTAAAAGGAAGGTACTGGAGAGAAAGTGAAGCTTTGTTCTTTTCTTCAGCTTGGGCAAGCAAGGTGGACAAGGTGGTCTTGTTGATGTGGTAGGCCTTGGCAGCAGCATGGTCAAGTCACTTCTTTAAGAGGTGGGCCAGTCAGGTATCTGGATCTGCACCTAGATAGCATATGAGATATCATTGGGCAATGGCCTGATTGGAATCATGATGGGGATGGTAGGGAAGATCTGGAATGGAGATTTGTCCAGTGGTCCAGTTGATGGTAGGATTGGTCTCATGTAGCCAAGGTAAGCCAAGGATTGAGCTTTCCTTGCCACAGTGGATGATCAGGAAGTTGCAAACCTGTTCAGTTTCTCCTATGCGAAGCATCAAAGAGACTTTGTGATGAATGAGGCCATGTTGGTTGGAGTTTCCATCAACATTGCTGGCCTTCAAGAGTTTATTGAGTCGTTTCTTAGGCCAGCATATTCATTCAACTAGATCTCTATTCACAAAACATCCAGTTGCTCCACTGTCAACGAGATAAGTTATGTTGGCGATTTGTCCAGTAGATCCTGCATAGAGAGAGATGGAGATTTAGATTGACTGAGACTCTCTACTGGATACAAATACAGGAGCTATAGTTTGAGAGAAGAAAGACGCCAAAGCTTTTCCTCTATCTAAAAACCTGAGGACAGGTTAACATTGACAGCATTGATGGATGGGGACTCAACTTGTTCTCCTTCCACTTCTTTTGCTTTGTCAAAACATATCTCTAGACATTAGAGAACCTCTTCATCGCCAACCCCAAGCTTATTCAAATATTCTTGCACTGGAGTAGCTGGAGCAGTCTATGCAGAGTGCACCTTGGGGGTCAAGGGTCCTGCTGAACGATAGGGGGGTCTTTCTTGGAGGCAATTGCTGGAAGAACTGGAATGATTAGATGTATGACATCTGATCTTGTGGCAGATGAAACACTTATTGTTGCGTAAATGTTCAACATGTTCAGTGGAGGAGAGTCAGATGGCATCAACGTCCATGGCATTGGGATCGCAATGGTAAGAGTAAGGGGAAGAGTGGCCAGTGAAAGGGAAATAGGAGGACCTGGAATGGAGTTGTTAAAGACGAGACACAGCATCATGGAACTGGGATGCCTTATCAAGCCAGGCCTTGGTGGTGGTCGGCTCATCAAAAAGGGCTGTCATTTTAAAAGCAAGCAAGGCGTTGATGGCACGCTTGAGAAGGTTCTTGAGGATTGCCTGATCTGTTACTCCTGATTTAGAGCTTTCTAATTCAAAGGTGGATTGGAATTCATGGAAATCTCCATGAAATGGTTTTCCATCCATCCACATATCAGTGAGGGCGATTCTAGCCCTGCTGCTTGTATCTATGGAAACAAACACCCATTTGAAATCCTCAGTTAACTTATCAAAAGTTTTGTCCACTTCAAGGACAGTCTCGTTGGCTACTTTCATTAGCCATGCTTCTGAGAAGGAGAGCCCATGACCCTTGCTCATTTTATTGAGGAAGGCAAGCACTTTTGCCTTATCAGAGTATTTTGCCACGTTCATAGAGAAGTATGTGCACATAGCGAGGAGCCATCAATTAGCATCCTCTCCTTTACCAGAGAAGTTGTCCAGTAAACCAGCTTTAAGTTCTCCTCTGTTGATAGACATATTTGGATTTGGGTTTGGATTGGGTGAGGGATCTGGGGCAGGGAGATAATGATATTGAGAGGATGGTAGAAATAGAGGTGATTCAAGGCATTCCAAAGAAGGAGGAGAAACCTAGATGGGCTCAAAAGATGGAGTGCATACGGAGAAGTGAGGAGTGGAGGTTCAGGTTAGTGGTATGAAGGAGGAGGCAGGCATACATGAGGAGCCTGGTATGCACCTTCTTCCTCCCTCCATTGTTGAAGTACTTTTTAAAGGAGAATGTAATAGGACGTGCAATGGCTCAGAAGCAAAAGATCTGGATAGAGTGGAGTTGGTGGGGTCAGTTTCAGAGTCAGAACCGATAAGGAGGGATGAGAGGTTGATCCTTTGCATGACGACATGATGAGCTCATCCTATTGTCAAGTGACAGGGACGGAAGAAGATCTAGTTCTTTTGTTAATGCTAAGTGTGGTAACTAGTCTTCGTAGAGTCAAATCAAGGAGCCAAGCAATAATGATGGCAATGAGGAGAAGACAAAAGGTCTCACTATCCAGTATGGGCAACTGGACTCGCGGATGAGGCTAGAAACTACACTTGTATTGTGTAGAACTAGATGGGGAACTAACTAATACATGGTGCATCTTATATACTGGTGATATGGAGTATGGAATGGCAAAGGAGTGCCATTGGAGGAGGAAGAGCATCCTAGGAATGGAAGAGCAAAGTGAAACAAAAGAAACAACAGTACACACATGGATAGAAGATGGAGAGACGACTAAAAGGAATCACAAAGTGGAACGGGATGAAGATCAAGAAGAAGAAGATAATTAAAAGAGAAAAGTGGAGGTGTCCTCACTAAAGTTAGACCAGTCCTTTAATTCCACTGCTGACTGGACCCAGTCCCATTCCTTAGTACAGTCCTCATATGCCTTGAAGTACTGGGGTAAGTAGGTATGAGTCACACCAGTATGAGTCATGCTTGTAACAATATGCATCTTGGTAAAGATGGTTGCTGGTGGAGATATGGTGATGGGAGGATGTACTTTTGTGGTATTCAGAATTTGGCACTCATAACAGGACTTCACATAGTGTTGTACATCTCTGAACATGATTGGCCAAAAGAACTTGTGACATAAGTTCTCTTATGTCACCTTTTCTTCATGATGTCCAAGGGATTTATGTGCTTGAGTAAGCAGTTCTAGATGTTTCTTGTTGTCAAAAATGATAAGATAGGGTGTCCAGATTTGATTTGCTTGAAGAGTCTCCCAGCTTTTACAAAGTACTTGATGAAATTTTTTAGAAAATTTCTACTAATAGGAGTAGGGGTGGAGCTGGTAAGGTAATCGAAAATTTGCCTTAACATTCTTTCAAATGCTGAGAGTTCTAAATAAGGCTGTATGGTTGAGTGTAGGGAGATTGCTTGAGGTAGTTGGTGGCTCTTGCAATATAGAGCTATCTTGTCTAACCAGCTATTATCATAGTCAGGGACTAGTGTATTATCTAGAGATCTTCTAGATAAAGCATTAGGACCTTTGAACTTGGTTGTGAAAATATGCACCAGTTTAAAATCAAATAGAAGAATTCCTTGGGTCCATCTATTGATCATTATGTTTGGTTGCAGCTCAGGTTCATTCTTCTAATGTATGTGGCATCTACCTCAACTATAAGGTTTTTAGCTCCAACAATATAAAGGCAAAAATGCTTCAAAGTACAGAATAAGCCATATAGCTCTGACTTTGGTTGAAAGTAGCTAGCTCCTGTCTTTGAGAAGGGAATTGAACCATAGCAAGATGGTCTTTTTCTTCCATTCTTATCTAGTTGTGAAAGTATCATTCCAACTTCCATATAGCTAGAATCTGTAGATAGCATGATTGGTTGACCACATGTGTAGTTGATAGCAACAAGGACTGGAGCTGGGATGACTAGCTCTTTAAGGATATCAAAGGTATCTTGGCAACCATTAATCCACTCAAAATCTTTCCTATTCCTCCAGGTAGAAGTTATGCTGGAAGTGATTTGGGAGAAGTTGGGGATGCAAATGCATACAATTGCACATAGACCCATAAATTGTTGTGCTTCTTTGGCATTCTTGGGGGCAGGCCAATCTATGATTGCCTTGACCTAGTTATCTGGCTCACAGCCATCAATACTGATGCTTTGGCCTAGAATCTGAACTTTGAATTTACAAATCTGGAGTTTCTTTCCTGAAAAGGTTCCACCGGCTTCAATTAAGTGGTGAAGAATTTGATTGAGATCATTAGCATGTTTCCAGATGTATCTTGTGATCCCAGGTCAGTCTGGTAGTACTTCAGGATTTCCATTCACATCTGGATAGGTTGTTAGTGGACCATGAATGGGTGCATCATCAATGAACACATTCATAATCTGGTTTGCTATCTCTTCCTGAAATATAAAACCATGCACTCTTGAAATTCAGAGGGTGAATTGGTAAATCCAGTGGGTAGCGAAGTGATGCACAGCAGTCCTAATGGTGATAGAAAAGCTGTTATGTCAGAGCTAGCTTCATCCATTTTCTAAGCATCAAATCCCTAGTACAAGTCTAACACTGTGAAACATTTCCCACTCAAATATTGGTCAATAAATAGAGGAGTCCTTGATGCTGATTCCATTGAGGGGTTGCAGATCATGGAGTATATGAAGCATCTGTTTAGTGGGACTTGATGTGGAAAACGACTTTGATTGGTAGGAGGATTGACATGGCTTGTAAACTCCAGCATTAATTTTTAGGCAGAGTACCTCAATGACCTTTTCACATAGTTTTTGAGGAATAGGTATGTTCTTTTCTCTCCAGGGGTATATATGTATCTTGTAGGGAAGGAAATAAGTCTCATTGAATGTTCCTTTCACTAAGCAACTTGTCTATACATCTAGTGGTACCAGGGTAATATCATAGGGTTCTTGTAACCTTAAATTTGTTCAGTTGACCTAGTCAGCAATCCAATGGTGTGGGGATGTACATGTTGGGCCTTTCCCTTGAGGTACCACATTATATTATTAATCTCAGTTGTGCTTGCCAAATAAGTGATCCAGAGGTAGTGATAAGATGCAGAGGAAAAGTTTTCCACTTTCATGCCATAGCAAGTAAAGTGCTGAGTGGTTACTTCATTTCACCTACTCAGTTACAGTGAGGTTACAGTTATGTACATTTATTTCACTGGACTGAGAGATTAGTAGATATGAGCAGCTACTTATGTTCACTTCAGAACCAAATGTACTATGACTGGAGGTCTCAGGTACTTCCTTTTGACTGAGCATATGAGATAGTATACGGGGGACTTGGTGGGGATGTTGGACCAAATATAATGCCAAGGGTTGTCAATGATACAGTGGATAAGATAAGGGCTGGATAAGGATCACTGCTACCAGGGTCTCTGTATTCCTGTTGGTAGGACGTAGAAAATCATCAGCCACGAATTGGTGAGATTTGAACACGTGACAATTATATATATTCGCTCTACACCAGGATGTTTTGGTGGTATTTGTGATGGTTACCATTACCACGCAAAACAGGCATAACCCATTTTGCGCTATGACCATGATTGGATGAATGGCAGACGGGGTAAATGGTGTTAACGTCCACGCAAATCAGGTCTACCCCACTTTGCGCGGCACCAGGAGTACAGTCTCACGCAAAATGGGTGCATCCCACTTTGCGCCGAGTACTGTGTGAAGAAGAGGATGTACTAATACTGTGGTGGTACATCACACAAATCGGGGATATCCCGCTTTGCGTCACAATTGATGTGACAACTACATGGCAAAGGCGATTACCTGGTTGCGTCAAATGGATCAACAGACAAGTCTCCAATCACACCACTTGTGACGCAAAGCGGGATATCCCCGATTTGTGTGATGTACCACCACAGTATTAGTACATCCTCTTCTTCACACAGTACTCGGCGCAAAGTGGGATGCACCCATTTTGCGTGAGACT
>JBBPMW010000963.1:0-12624 GCA_038090535.1 Tylopilus alboater | reverse complement strand
CCAATAGCATGATCTTCTTTTCTAGAGAGTGCATCAGCTTTCCCCATTGAGATACCAGGCTTGTAGTGCCAGGTGGAGTTAAAGCGTGTTAAATATTGTGCCCAGCATGCTTGTCAGTGATTAAGATCTTGTTGAGTCATGAAGAACTGAAGATTCTGATGATCATTTCAGAACTCAAACTCATGACATGATCCTTCTAGATAGTGTCTCCAAGCCTCTAGGACTTTGATTAGGGATAGCATTTCCTTATCAGCAACTGGATAGTACTGTTCTTGCGGACTCATGGAGTGTGACATGAAGGCAATGGGGTGCCATTTTTCTTCTTTTTCTATAGATAGGACTACCCCTATGGCATAGTCTGATGTGTCATACTCAAGGTGGAAATGACATTCTAAATCAGGGAATGCAAGTACTGGAGTGGTTGTAAAGTGGTGCTTAAGCATGTCAAATGTGTGTTGTTGTGCTTCTTTCTATACAAAGGATTCTTCTTTCTTTGTGAGATCATTTAGGGGTCTAGCCACTTGGACATAATCTTTAATGAATCTTTGATAGAAATTAGCAAGGCTGAGCAAGCTCCGTACTCCATGGACTGTCTTGGGTTCAGGCCATTTCAAGATGGCTTCTACCTTCAATTCGTCCATCTTTATTTCATCTTTTCCTACAATCATACCCATTCTCTTTAGGAGGTGGCACTTCAAGCATGGCTCTTAGCAAATAGGTGAGATAGGTGTTTTTTTTTTTCTTCTTTATTACACCCTTAGCCATCCTGCCCTGTCCTAAAGGATGGTGCAGGTGTATAGGCAACAACTCATGGTAACTGATCCCTTTTGCCAATCAATCACAGGGTTGTGCTTCTTTAGCCAAGAGAATCCCAAAATGAGCAGGTTCTTTCCAAGATCAGTAATTTCAGCCATGACATGTTCTCTGTGATCTTGATACTCAATGATGATATCTGCAGAATGCATGATATTGCTGGTGGAGTTCTTAGTTCCATCAACCTTGAATACTGGAAATTGGGTTGCATAGTGGCTTTAGAGAGATTTTATGCTTATCAGCCCATTGGCAGTCCATAAAAATAACATTAGCACTGCTGTCTAGCAGTGCTTCTGTTCTAATGAAAGAATTCTTTTTGTTGAAAGTGGAGACTCTGATTTCCATTGTGATCTCCTTTTGAAGGTGGACATTTCTCACAAAGATCTTGTCTGGGATTTCATTTCCAAATTCAGTTTCATTAATAATAGAGGAATTAAGCCCAGGTTTAACATCCCTGGTGGGTTTCATTTCTGGAAGCCGCTCTGATTGCAAAGATATATAATAGTCTATTGATTCTTCTGCTTCAAGTGGTGAGAATCTATTGTCCATAGTGCAACATACCTTGTTGGCTCATTGAACACCCAGTTTGTTCATTGAGCTTTCCCTTTTCCCTTCCGTTGGGTCTTGTTGAATACATCTGTGAAGTAGGCCTTTGCCTCTTCATATGACATCTGCTGAATTGTGCAATCCAGGGTGGAGTTAGAATCTCTCTTGGTGCTTTTAGCCTCATCCTAGGAGGTGGTGGCATCATTGTGTGACCTTGCAGATCTACCCTTCCTGCAGTCCTTTGTATGCTGTCTGCCAAGCCATTTGCAGTCAGGACAAGCAATCTTGGGTTTAGGGCAAGAGTCTACAAAGTGGTCTCCTCTGCAATTGTACCATTTGCTGTTGCCCTTTCGGGATGGCGTTCTTTGGTTATTACCATGTGTTGCTGCATCGACTTGCATTGTGTTAAGGTCTCAGTTAAATGCTTGTCGAGCCCCTGTAGCTCCATGGATGAATCCGAGAAGTTGCATTCTTGATCCAATGGCACAGATCTCCTTTAGGTATGTGTGTGGTTTATCTTGTTGCTTGTTTTTGAGTATGAGGCGATCTATTATCACTCAGTTTATGTTTGTTTCAATAATCTTGCAAAGATGCATATTGCTGAGATCAGCAAGTGGCATGAACTTTTGGAATCCAATGATCCAGTCATTGATTGGCATCTTCCCTTGCTTCTAGGCCTTAATCTGTTTTTGGGTCTATTCTTGTTGATTCGCAGATCTGAATAATCCAACGATCTCATCTTGACATTCTGTCCAGGTGAAGGATTCCCCATCTATCAACATCTAGATCCTTGTTTGGGCAAAACTGCCCGCCTTAGGGCCATTAAGGTTCTATCCAAGCCTGCATCTTTGTCCACCACTTTTCAAACTTAGACCAGGAACCATTATACATTCCAGGGTCTGTGAAGAGTTTTGAGAACTTGGGTCCACCTTGTGCCATTGTACTGCTTCCAAATCCTAAAGAGAAACTAGAGGTGACTTGTGCCTCAAGGATTTTCATGTCCTTTTTCATTTCCAAATATAGGTTGTTGGCATTGCTGAGCTCAGTTAGGAGTCCTTTGAAATATTTCCCAATTTGCTCAGCAGCATCCTCCCAATATCCTCCTTCATTTCTCAATCCTTCTAAGGCACTCAAGAGTTCTTGTGGAAGTTGTGCCATTGTGACTTAGGATTCTGAGATAGGCAAAAAAGAAAAGTTTGTATGCAGCTATTGTCTAATAAGGGTAGCTGTGAAGTCTTTCTAGATAAGACCAGGAGTGTAAATAATGATCTTCTAGAATATTGTAATTATATCTTCTGATACGTAAGAGATTAGCCTCATAGTGGTGACACAGATGTGGGTGGTATGGGTGAGCAGATTCTGGAGTGGGTTCTCTATTCCATATCCTCTGATGTCTTCCCCACTCTACTACTTCCTCTGCATATCTCTCTGCAATGTTCTGCAGCACAAAGTAAGCGTTCAGTGCTTCTAAGTCCATAGGAGTGTAGAAGTCCAAGTTCTCTAAGAACTGTGCCCACCCTCTAGAGGTGGTGGGGTGAAGTGGATGGCAATGGAAGGTGGGAGTGGCAGGGCTGGTGGGACATAGTTGTTTGGATTTTGTTCTGAGGCAACTGGGATGAGAGATGGAGTTGAGACCTCCAATTTGGCTTGCTTTGAGCCTGTCAGCTGCTCCACCTGCATACCTTGTACTGATTCAGGGGCAGGAGTGCAGGGGTAGCAAAGCCCACCAAATGGATCTTCTTCATCAAAGGCTTCTTCCTTGACAAGCTGTTGGATACAAGCTTCGCATGTGTGCATTAAGCATTGCGAATGAGCAGTGTAAGTATCTGATGGTTGCCTTAAGTGCAGTGGTGATTCCGGAATGCACTGGCTAAAGAGTAAGATGTAATGAGGGGTGGGGATATCGTAGTCATAGCACACTGTTTCTTCAGTAGCACAGAGTCATAGCGAAGTAGTCAATAATAGTCTTGTCCTAATGAAACGGCCTTGCTCACTATTCAATAGCAAGATGCATAGAGACTTGCTTGGATGACTGGGTCACAAGCATGGAAAATGAGAATGGGGAGAAAGGAGTCTTGGGGATGTCAGGCTCCAGTGAGAAGGAAGACTACAAGAGGACAAGACTGGGAAGTCTTGGCCATGCATTTATGGGTTTAAATACTACATGGATGTATATATATGTTTGTATCAGATCTAGCTGATACTACTAAATAAGGGTAACAATGTGGAGTAAGCATGTACAAAGCATGGTGTGGCAGAATAGCCATAGAATGGAAGAGAAGGGGGCACAGCCCTACATGAGGATGTGGCAGCTAATGAAAGGCATGAGGCAACTGCAAGGTGGTGGCAGAATGAAAGAGTGAATATGTGAATTGGCCATGCATGGGGCAGAATGAAAGTGAACCCATGTTTAGGTATATGGCAGATCATAGACCCAGTCTGAAGATAAAGATAAGATCTGAGCAAAGAAAAATGATAAGTCCATAAAATGTAAGTCTGTTGTTACTCAACTGTAATATATACAGGTTGGTACATTGGTTTATTCAACTTTGTGCAGCCTATCACACAGCTCATCACACTTCCTGGATCAACATTTGTCATTGCTATTGTCACCAGCAGCTTCTACAGTGTCTTTCAATGTCCTCAATACCTCCATTTCAACTCTGGCATCACCATCTTGCCCTCTTATGCCCTTAGATTTATCAGGAGGCTCTGTGGGTCCATCTGAATAACAGTCATCATTATCCATTGTGTCCACAAGATTTATCAATGGTCTGGCTGGGTTCATCAACTTGCCATCTCTGTCTAGATGGTTGCACAATGCACTTTGTATGCTCATGCTCCTTGTGATATGGTTGCCTTGGTTTTAAGTGACCTTTGCTTTGTCTGTACAGTTGCATAACATGCTTTATGCATTTATACTGGTCTCCATTGGCCAGTCCATTTCATGTGCAGTCAGCTCTGCACTGCCACTGCCTGTTTGTGGTGTCATGCATCAGCAACTCACTTTTTTCTGTCTAGCTCTGTCTAGCTCTGGACAGATCTGCCCAGTGCTTCAATGTCTGGGACTCTATGGTTCTATACTATGATTCTATGAAGTTCTGTGGATGTCTGTGGAGTCCTACAGAGTCCTGTAAAGTTCTATCCAAATATACATAGTCTTTTCAAAAGCTTCACAGCTTATTTCAAAACTTTCTAAAAGATCATAAAATTATATCATAATAGTAATTATATTCCACCAAATCTAATCCTAATTTACTAATCCTAGGCTAATCTGAATCCTAATCTGCTCACTCTAATTCTAATTCTAATCCACTTACCCTAATACTAATCCTCTCATTCTAATGCTAATCCACTCACTCTAATTCTCACTTAGTGTTACAATTATCTACTTGGGCAGTACCTTTTTCCTTCTTTCCATTTGTATCACTCAGCGTCACCCTTCCTCCACATTCCACAGGATTCCTGCTTAGCTAACATCTATTCCAGGATTCCTTATATACCACGTTGCATGTATTATAGTCCTCATTCTTGATCTATGCAATTACAGTGTACTGTCTTCATCTTGAATCATCTCTCCAGAACTTCTCCCTAAGTTCTCATCCCCTTTGTGCCTATCAAGGACACAGTGCCTCTTTGTGAGTACCTCCCTTGAGACAGCAAGTTAGTGACTCGATGTAGGAGTACGTCTCATGTAACACTTAGTTATGTGAAACAATGCAGCCCATTCCAACAGGGGTGGATAGGATCAATGCTTAGTAAGCAGTCCATATTGAGGACACAGTCTGATCCCCCTATGCCAGCCTTTAGCTGGCATGTGGGAATCTTCCTAATACTAATCCTCTCATCCTAATGCTAATCCACTCACTCTAATCCTACTCTCCTTCTAATCCTAATCCTCTATTTTTAATACAAGTAAAATCAAACAAAAAAATTAACTTACCAATTAATTATAAGTCTATAGACAATGAAGTAATGAAGTTAACAAGAGGTCAAGTCAAGGATACATTGACTTACAAGATGTTGACTTGAAATAATGAGTAGATAGATGTTGGCTTGAAGTGGTGAGTAGAGAAGGATAAAATTGAGAAGAAAAAGAGTATGGGCAAAATTTAAAGTGTGGATGGTTTATATTGGTGATATAAATAGGTGCAAATAATGCTTTGGGACTTTGTGCTTTTTTGACAATCAAGTATGGGGAAAAACTTCCAAACTCTGGTCACAAGTCTTTTTTGAGCCACTACACTTTTACTAATAAAAAATGTGCCACATTTGTTACATTTTGGTTATACAATACATTTCCACACTTTCACCACACTTTTGCTACACTTTGGATACACAGCATTTTCCTACACTTCTAACTACACTTTTGGTAATCACATTTGTTACACTTTGCTATACAACACATTCCCACACCTCACCTACAATTTTGCTATCCAACAATTTCCCACACTTGCCACCACACTTTTACTAATCAAAAATGTGCCACATTCATTACACTTTGGCTGCACAACACACTTCCACACTTCCACTATACTTTTGCTACATTTTGAATACATAATATTTTCCTACACTTCTGATTATAGTTTTGGTAATCAAAAATGTGCCATATTTGCTACTTGTGGTTCTGTACATTTCTGAAAATTGAATGATAGCACTGTGACATTCTGTGGAGTTTTGAGAAGTTTTTGGTGATTTGATGATGTGGTGGTGTCCACCCAACCAGTTTTATTGTTGATGTGCTCATGCTCATGTGCTCAACTTTCTTCATTGTCTGCCCCACCCCCTTGCTCAATGTCTGCTGCTCTTTGATTCTCTCTGTATGATCTCTTGTCATATAGTGTTCTTTGCAGCATAACTATCAATATATCTTTATGAGATTTTTTTGGTTCAATAAACACATGGTGATCTTGTAGGCTGCTTGCCGGGGTCACAAGGCTTACACCACCATCAGCTGTTTCAGCCATGGTTACTGTGCCTAGTCCTCTCACTATGGCTGTGCCTTTTTCAACTTTTCTACACAGTATTTCACCTGACTGCTGGATGTGATATTATAGCTGTAGGCTTCTTCTCAAATAAACTCATGAGTACCTTAAAGCATGCTGAAAACAAGACAAGTTCTGCCAGTTGGCAGACTTAGAATAAAGAAAGTGGTATCATTATGAGGATAATGCAATAGATCTTAATGTCTCACATCAAGTTGAATGATACAGGTCAGATGTTGCTGAGATAATTGGCTATTTTGAGTACCTGTGCTGCCTCAGTGAGCATCTCATGGTATATAGTCCAATTTTCACTATCTCTGTCAAGTGCAAAACCTTTGACAACTCTCTTTCCAACTTGAACAGTCTATGGTAACATGTTGAAATGGGTGAGCTATTGGATTACTGAGGAGCAGCAGGGCTCATAACCTATAGAATACTCAGTAGTCACTAAGTAGAACTAAAAGTAGTGTGGTGCAATGTAGGTACTGCTTATGTAATCAGTAGATATCATATATGGAATGAGAATTCCAAAAAATCCACTGTCAATCATGGGCAACCTAGGCTTGTCATAAATTGCTTTTAAAAAGCAATATGTAGAGCAGTTGCCATATAGATCAACAAAGGTAACATGGTCATTCTATGCAATCTCAAGGTTTGCCTGCTATATGAAGATGATCTGCTTGTTCATTCAATTTCATCCATAGGTTTTCAAATTCAAATGGATCCTATCTTTGATAGGTTATACAAACAGGCTTCAATGGACTATCTATGATCCAAAGGCACACACTATCCGACCTCCAAACAAAAGTATAACAAAGATCTTCATGTACTGGAAACCCAAAGATGATACAGAGCTATAGTTGTTACGGTTGAGTAACAACGGACTTACTTTTAACGGACTTATCATTTTTCTTTTGTTAGATCTTATCTTTCTTTATCTTATCTTCGCACCGGATCTACGATCCGCCATATGCCTAAACACGGGTTCACTTCCATTCCGCCCCATGCATGGCCACTTCACTCATATCACACTTCCATTCTGCCACCGCCTTGTGGTTGCCTCATGCCTTTCATTAACTGCCACATCCTCATGGTAGGCTGTGTCCGCTTCTCTTCCATTTCATGGCTATGTTCCCACACCATGCTTTACACATGCTTCCTACATTCGTAGTCCGCATTGTTTTCCCTATTTAGTAGTTATCGGATAGATCTGGTACAAACATGCACATACACATGTATAGTATATAAGCCACGAATCCACGGCCAAGACTCCCCAGTCTTGTCCTCTTGTAGTCTCCCTTTCTCACTGGAGCCTAGCTTGCCCAAGACCCCTTCCTCTCTACTCTCTCTATTTACACTCGCGACCTAGTCACCCCAAGACGTCCCTAGGCGACTCGCTATCGATTAGTGAGCAAGGCCGTTTCAGTAGAGGACTTTCCCTCATTTATGCGTTGCATCAGAACGGGCATATACCCGTAGTTGAGTTCAAAGGGTGCAAATCTGGTCAAGCTACTAATGCTCGAATTGAGTGCAAATTCCATCATTGGCAGCTTCACTGCCCAGTCCTTTTGATCTGGTTGCACCGTTGCCTGTAGTATTTGTACTACATTCCTGATGGTTCTTTCTGAGGTGCCATTGGTTTGCGGATGGAACGCTGTAGACATCAGGAGTTTTGCTCCAAGCATGCAGTGCAGTTCGCGCCAAAACATCGATGTAAACTTCGCATCTCGATCAGAGACAATAGTCTCAGGTAGCCCATGGAGTCGTACAACTTCCTGTATGAATTTGCAGGCGAGCTCAGACGCCTTAATTGTTGTGTTAATGGGTACAAGGTGTACCATGGAGGTGAGGCGGCACAGAACAACCCAGAGGTAGTTGTGCCCCTCGCTCGGTGGGAATGGCCCCACGAAATCCATGGCGATTGACCCCCATGGTTGTCTCGGGATCGATAGGCTGTGTAGCAGCCCTTGGGGTAATAGATTTGTTGGCTTGGTGGTTTGGCACGTTGTGCAAGTTCGACAGAACTTGTCCACTTCGCGACCAAGTTTCGGCCACCAATACCATCTGCGGATGTAATCCGCTGTCCTTTGGGCTCCAAAGTGCCCGAGTACCTTATGGGCCTGATCAATGACCCTGGCGATTATATTATCGCCCTTATGTTTTGTATGTGGGAGGCATAGTACTTCCTCATCTCCTCGGTTTCTCGTGTAAAGGAGACCGTTCTGCTCCTTGAACTGGGGAAAATGGCTCGGTTGAGCCAATATCCTCGCGAGCAATGGCTCATCATGATACCCTTTGCGGATAGCATCAAGAAATTCGGGTTGTTCCCCGTATTCCACGAGAGGTGCTCGTGATGTCCCGGCGGATTCGAGAACTGTCGGATCCTCCTCCACAATGGTGTGAGGAGCTTCCTCGGTAGTCCTTTCCACGGCTGAGGCCATCTCATTCGCCTCCGTTATGCGGGCTTCCCGCTTTTCCGCAAGTCGCTTGCTTTTTCGAGGGCTAGGATCACCCTCTACTGTCATTGATTTCAATTCAAGCCATCTGTCCTGGGGAAGATCGTCCCCTTCTGGGTCTAGTCGCACGTCTGCGTTGGCCCAATCGGTCTCTTCGTCGAGGGCGGTATCTCCCTCTTCTCGTTCGTAGTAACGGGATAGGCAGTCTGCTACACGGTTCTCAGAGCCCTTAGCGTAGATTATGTCTGCGTCGAACCGCGACATGTAGTCGATCCAGCGGATCTGCCTACTCGACAGCTTACGCTGTGTTTTGAGGTATCCGAGTGCCTCATGATCGGTGACGATCGTGAATTTGAACCCAAGGAGTTTATCCTCCCATTTTAGCAGGGCTTCGATTATCGCGAGTGTCTCGCGTTCGAACGTCCTATAGTTTTGCTGAGCATCACTCAGCTTCTTTGACATAAACCCTGCTGGGCGGCATGTCTTCCAATCGGGTCCTTGCCCATATAGTGCACCAACCCCGTAGAGGGATGCGTCGCATACGAGCCAGATCGGCTCGCTTCCTCTTGGGTCGATGGGCTTCAAGATCGGGTACTTGCATGCCAAGTCCTTGATCATTTGGAAGCATCGGTCGTGGATTTCTCTCCACTGAAAGGGGTGTCCGTTTCTCTGGATCCCTGTCAAGGGCGTAGCATACGCCGATACGTCAGGCATGAATTGTGCCAAATATTCGACTAGTCCTACGAATCGTTGGACTTCATTCAGTGACCTTGGGGTCCGCCATTGGCGAATTCGAGACATTTTGTCTCTATCGGCGTGAACGCCCTTTTGGTCAATGATGTGACCTAGACAGTCGAGTTTTTCGGCGTACAGGTCGCACTTCTCCTGTTCCAGGTGGAAGTCGGCCTTTTCCAATATTTCGAATACGATGCGGAGGTGTCATTCGTGATCCTCCAAGAGATCGCTATAGACGAAAATGTCATCCAGGTAGATGTATACAAAACGTCCAATGTGATCTCTAAAGATCACCGTCATCAGATGTTGAAACATCGCGGGGGCATTACAATCCCCTTGCTGCATGACCTGGCTAATAAAGGTCCCATAGATCGTTGCAAAGGCTGTCTTCCAGATGTCCTGTGGTTCGATCTGGATCTGCTCATATGCGTTCGAGAGATCGATCTTCGAGCGATATTTCGCTCTAGCTACGTCCATTCGGATCTGATCTTGATCCGGGAACGGGGTCACGTCCTTGACCGTATTATCGTTCCTCTTGCGGCAGTCGATAACTGTCCATAGTTTCCCACTTTTCTTTGGGATGCAAAGCATCGGGGCGGCTTGTGGGACACTTTTCATTACCCACCAGTCCGCCTCCGTGTATAGTCGGATTTTGTCCGACAGTTGTTGTTTTAGCGCATCTGCGCAGCGTGGAAGATGATATGCATAGTGTTTGCCTTTATCGATTAGCGGGATTTTGTGATTGACTTCCCGCAATGGAGGGAGTCTTGGGACCATCCCTCCAAGTCGATGCTTGTACCGTTGGAACCATTGGTTCCTTAAATGGGGAATCTCTGTCTCCGATAATGGTTTTTCTGTCGTTTTTATTGCAGCAAGGTGCTGTCTTGACGATTCACTCGTCTTTTTTGGTGTCTCCTCTACACCACCTTCCCCCTTAGAGCCCTCACGAGGTTGTGTAGACCTCGCAGGGCTCGAGAGTCACTGAGAATGGTGAGGAAGAGACGCAGGACATCAAGAGCGACTGTCTGGCATGGGTTCCTCAAGAAGGGCGATCTTAGAATCACCGATATGAATCAGTTGATTCACGAAATCGAGAATGACTTTATGCTCGCAAAGGAATGGTATCCCAAGGATACAATCATAGTGGTCAATGTTGGCTACATCGAGATAAATGGGGGAAGTTTTACTTCCGATTTCGATGTGGGATTTACCCCCATGAGTGATTTTAGATTGGCTGCCAATGCAGCCCAATTGAAGAGTGAGCTGTTGCTCGAGGGGAAATATTTTCATCCCCATGACCTTTGCGAATGCGGGGCTCACAAAGTTACCGGTGCTTCCAGTGTCGATCATGATGTACGCCCTACATCCATTTACTTTGGGTTTGATCGTCGTGCAGCAGCGCAATGCTTGCGCAACGTGAGGGCGGGTGCCCTCCGTAGGTAGTCCTACTGAGTGTTTTGTATGCATTGCATACCTGAATGAATGGCTCTTTTTGGGTTCATGCTTGGCGTTGACATCAATGGCTGCCATTGTGATGTGTTGTTGATGGGGAGTATTTTCCCTTGTAATGACAACATTACCATGTGGAGTATCCACGATCATATCGACAGGATATATTCTGATATCCTCGAGTTTGGGGTCTCATAGATGGGATTCCAATCCATCAACTTCAGCGGCCATCCAGGCAATAGAGGGGGGCGTTTCGATTCGATCTCGCCAGGTACAGGTCATCTCGTAGAGACTGAGCTGGACATATGTACGGTCCTCTGCAAGGATCCGTACTTGATTTGCGAGTGCACGTAGTGCACCTTTTGTACGGTCGATGTTCAGACCATGTCCTCCTTCCATCTGGGCTCGATCGCAATCATCCCAGCCCTGGTCGTATTCATGAGCAGCGAATTGCTGCGGGTATTGCTGAGCAGCAGTTAGGAAGGGCACGCCATCAATGGCGTGCTCCGACACATGCTCTACTTGAGCATTACAGTCGGGGCAGCAATCGCCCTTGTGAATGGGGCCATATAGTGGAGATCACGTCCACTTGGGGGTGGTTGTACCCATTTGGGAGGGCTGTCGCTCCATTAGCATCTCGATGTCGGGGCCAGCTGTGCTCGACTTTTCTGGGTGTTCAGGTCTTGGGCGATATTCAATCACCCCTTCCCTGTCTACCCAGATGGTTCCCAGTCGAGTGTTTAGCTTGACTTCGAACTGGCTTATCTGGAGGCCTGCATGCTGCTCCCTCTGGTCCCGAAGGGCTTGAATGAGAGCTCACACGCTGTTCTCCAATTCGTCATTGGAATGACTGGCTCGATGCACTGCAGAGTGGAGAGCCATAGTTTTTACGAGGAGATCCATCCTCTCTTTTTCGTTGGTTCTCAAGTGGTGAGCCATTAAATGGCAGGCCGAATGTAGTCGCTCGTCTGCGGAACCAGAAGGTTCCTGGCATGTCCTTGTTCCAAAGTCGACGCCTCGATTGAACTCCTGTTCTGCGAAGCGCTCTGGGAAATCGATTGCCCTAATTAAGGAGGGTTCTATTCGATGTAGGGCCTGTCCTACGTGCTGCACACGGTGACTGCAGTCTTCGCAGTGCTCCTTGTGCAGCGCACCGTATTGGCTCGACCACTCCCACTCTACCTGAGTGAATGGTTGAATGGTCAATTCTTCGAGGTCTGGGAGATCGGGTTCCTCGTGCATCATAGCACATTGGACGATATCTTTGTCCTCGGATGATTCCTCATTTCTGTGCATCGCGCCGAGGAATGCAACCGGTTCGTCGTCCTCATTGACTTCATATTCTTCATCGATGTAGATGAGTGGTTCCTCATCATCATCATCTTCGGCGGGGGTCTGGTCACCCTCATCCTCTCCTGGGGATTCAACCTGCTCAGGTTGTTTTTCATCGGGCACTGGCTGCTTGATCGTTTCAGGGACGGCTTGTCCGTCCTGGTCGTTTTGGACTTTGACTGCGAAGAGATGTGGTTTCATCATTGGGCGACTACCACCCGGTTTATCTGGGCAGCTATCTGCCATATGCTCTTCTTTGTTGCATCGGAAGCAAGTGATGCCGGGGAGGAACCGCTGGGGCTGCTTCC
>JBBPMW010000962.1:0-12674 GCA_038090535.1 Tylopilus alboater | reverse complement strand
CGATCTGAAAGCAGAGGACCTTACTGACGAAGACAAGCAACGATTACAAAACGAAGCGGATGCCTTTGCCTTGGAGCTCGAGGAATGTCTCTTCGAACTCTATGGAGAGCCTGACAAACATGGAAAACAGGCCGTCGGGCCCAAGTATAAGTAAGTCTCTCGTTTGTGGTACATGTCACGGACTGACCGTCCTCTCATTAGGGAACGTTTTCGTATGCTCACTTTCAACCTGAGTCAGGTTGATCGTGTCGTTATTCACGAGCGCATTTGTTACGCCACTATTTCTGCAAAGGAACTGTCTCAGATGAGTTCTACAGATCTGGCCAATGAGGAAACGAAGCAGTCCATCAAGCTCGCCGAAAAAGAGGCCTTGGAACATTCCATTCTTCAAAAGACGCTCATCCCTCGCGCAAAGATCACGCACAAGGGTTTACAAGACATCGAGGACGTCAACGGGGAATCGGCAACGGCAACCTTGTTACGCCAGCGAGAAAAGGAGCGAGAAAAAGAAGAAGAAGAACGTTGGGAAGAGGAGCGTCGGGAGAGAGAGCGGCAGGCGCGACTAAAGGCCGCCGAGCAGCATCAGAGGGATAGAGCCAGTTCGATCTCGCAAGGGTCGATCCCGCCCGAATCACCAATCGTACCACAGAGCGCCACGTGGGGTGGTTCCTTTCCTATGCACCACGACGGTTATTCACCTCCTACAAGTGATAGTGTCAGACCGCCAATTCACCCGCTGTTCGCGCCATCCACCTCTGACCTCCAGACTTCCCCCGAGCCGGAGCTAGATATCGCAGATCTCATTCACTTGGATGACGAGCCCGCTCCTCAAGACACATTTGGTGATTATTTACCTACACCCGCTTTGGAAGCCTCTGTTATGCCCTCGGGATCTGATCCACCAGCGCCAACGCCACCTGAGCCCGCTCCCCCGCCACCCCTGATAATTCCTCCTACTTCTTCTGAACCGTCCTCTGTGATTACTGCTTCGCCGACACAACTCGTCAAGCCGGAAACACCCGCACGCGTATCCTTTGATCTGAACGCATTATGGTCGTCTCCAAAAACAGAGCCCACTTCGCGAGAGATAGTGAAAGAACCAGAACCAGAAGCCGAGCAAGAACGGGAGCACAGGAGTCACCCAATGGAGGTGGACACTCTTCCCCGCGAGGCAACTGATCAAGATTTCGATATGTTCTTAGAAAAGGACCAAGATACGGAGGTTGTCCAAGACGAGCGACCTCAAGACCCAGAAGCAGCGTTTCAGGCAGTCCCGCCGGTGTGGATTGGAAAGGTGAGCAATGTAGTTGTTCCAGAAAGATCATTGTCACTCATTTCCGTTCTAGGTTGCCATGCCTGTGGATTCTTCCATTCCCCAGTTGGCGTCTGTTGTGGCCCGCCAGGTCGGTGGTCGGACCTTGGGTGCTGATTCCCCTCTCTGGAGAACACTTTTCCCATCTGATACACTCCGGATCGACGGAAGGGTGCCAACAGAGAATTCCGCACAGTTCCTGTTGCAGACCAGATTAAATCCACAAAAGGAACTAATTGCTTGTGCATTCTCTCCTGAAGGGGGGGACGGCATACTGCAAACATTTAGCAACTTTCTGTTGCATAAAAAGTAAGTGTGTTGAATGAATGGAAATCACCGTTTCATTTAATCCGTCTCATGTGCAGTCGTCATGGACTTGTGTTTCCATGGGGCCATCAACCCAAGGATTATCACCCCGGAAAGGAGCTTTACATGGTGCCACTTTTGGCGAGCATGCCGTTACCAGATTTCATTGAACTCTTGGACGAACTGCGCCTACCCAAAGTCCGTCAGAATAACTACGTGATCGGTATTTGGATTCTTGTTAGGGGCAAACTTGCTCCACCTGCCATGCCCACCGCCCAGTTGGCACCCAGCGTGCCCCAACCCCCAGCTCCCGTCTCCGCTCCACCGCTCCCAGCGGCCCTCCAAGCCTACCCGCAGCTCGCCAACTCTGCGCTTGCAGCGGAAGTCGCCGCGCTCACACCCGAACAAATCCAAGGGCTTCTTCGCGCACTGTCGTCTGGCAATGGCGGTATCCCAGGTATCTCCGGCGGACTCGCCAACGCGGTGGCCAACGTCGCGCATGCGACCCATCCACCTCCTCCCCCACATTCGCGTCCACATCCGCCCGTACCGCCGACGATGCCAATGGGGGGCGCACCTCCCGTACCGCCTGGGCCGCCCCAATGGCCAGGTTTTCCCATCCCGTCCGCGCCGGGCGTCACCCCCGGTTCGCTCCCTGGACCCGGCCCCGCGTCATCTCCCGGTCCAGTTCCAGGTCCAAGTACCGCCTTCCCGCCCGGTCCGCCCCCACAGCCAGGTGCACCCCCGTTCATGGGCCCACCACATACGCAAACGCCACCTCGACCGGGGATGCCCACCTCACACGGACCTGTCGGGATGCATCAGCCACCCTCCGGTCCCCGGGCGGGCGGGTACGGCCAGGGACGATACGGCGACGACGGCCCGAGTCATCCGGATGCACGGTACCACGATGAGAGGGGCGATCGGCCCGGGGGGTGGCAACCGCCGCCGAACGGGCGCGGCAGAGGTAGGGGGAGAAGTCGTGGGCGGAGCAGCAGCGGTAGTGGCGGCGACTTTGTGGGGCGGCCTGTGGACGCTGGGTGGGGGCGACATCGTGGCGGTGCCCCGGGTGGCCCTGCGCAAGATGACCGAGGGCGCTGGGATGGACCGTCGCCACCTCGGCGATGGGGATAGGTCGTCGTCTTCCCTCGGCCCTCCCTTTGTCCTTTTGGTCTTCTCTCCCTTGTCTCCTTCCTCCGCGGCTGGCGTTGGTCGTAAATTATCAATCATCTTCGTTCTTGTCCTTTTTCTCTTTTCTACTTTTCTCCCCTCTCACCTGGATATATTAGCTGCCCGTACGTGCTTTTCGTGTGTACTTGTACCCGTAAAACTCACTAGTACTCGGTTAGTGATGTTTCATTCGGTGTCTACGCTGTCTGGAATGAAAAAAGACTTGATACGAGAAGCTATTACAGTGACATGCGTCATTTGAAGTAAGAAAGAAATCCAGTAAAACGAAATGAAGATCGTGTTCATAGTAGATAGTCGATAATTCTCTAGACTCTTTCCGTTGATGCATCGCCGGCAGTCTCTTTCACTATGGTCAACGCTGCAACTGCGCGTGAAGCTGGACAAGCAATCCTTCGATGCGTTCCTGCTGTCTTTCGATCTTCTCCATCCGTTTCAGCCACTCGGTCATGCCCCCGCTCTCCTCCGCAACCTCCTCAACCTGCTCCGCGGTTGCGATGCCCCGCTCTTCCCCGTCTCGGTGATCAGGCGACGCAGAAAGCAAACCAGTCAACGTCTCTTCGCGCGTATCCAGCGGCGGGAACGCCGGTCTCCCCGACCCAACCGGTTTCGTCGCCCTCAACGACGTCTCGCTCGGGCGCTTGTGCATGGACGTCAACCGGCGGCGTGTCGTGGGGCCGTAGCTGAGCTGCGGATGTGGCAATAACGCTGACGTACCACCGCCACTCGCGCCGTCCGAGATGGTGTCGTCTGGCGCGTGTATGTCGTCGAGAACGAGTGGTTGAAAGACTTGGGCGAGTGGGCTTTGGGAGACGTCGTGTTTGTAGATTGACGGGGTCAGTCGTCTGTGGAAGGAGATGGGCGCGGACGTCTGGCGGTGGTGTGCGCCGCTCCCCACAGAAGGCGCACGCGGCGGCGCATAATCAGGTTCGTGTTCCTTTGGGGACGGGGGACGCGCTGGGCGGAGAGATCGTGTGGAGGGGCGACTCGATCTGCGGGATACCCGGCGCTCGAGACCAATGTTGTTGGGAGGTCCAACGAGGATGCGATCCGGGTCGTCTTCTGTTTCTAAGGCTCGTTCCATTTCGTCTTCAATATCAAAGACCTGACGACGCCTGAGCATCAGCTCATTTTGAAAAGAAATAAAGCGTACGACGTCAATGTCGGCACCTGACCCTGCTAGGCCCTCGAACAAGGCTGTAGGGAGCAAGCGATCGTCACCTGAGCCAGAAAAAAAACAATAATACACTCACACATCCGCTTCAGCGGGCGAGGTAGGGTGTCTACAACTTTTTCAAACACGGATGAGATGGTTTCGTAAAATCCGAGTGAAGCAGTTTTCTTTGCTTGACCTGTGCCAGCATGAGCGTGCGCGACTGGATATCTGTGTTGTCACTCACGTTCATACCAAGCAATAACGAGAAGGATAGGGAAGTTCGTAACTCTGCATGAGGGGTAGGTACTCAGTAGCTTAGAATGCCCAAGGTAAGTGACCTTATCAGAAACACGTTCACCTGTTGACGAATCAATGGATATATCACGAGGGAGGCATCCATCCTTACTTTGTGGAACCATCTCGGACTCAGAATATAACTTGCGGGAAGAAGAATGCAAACGGCAATGAGGTTGATGGGCGGTTGGTAAGAAAACAGCGAGTCGGCTTTGACCCTGAGTGTCATGTATCAGCAACCAAACAACGAAACATGGCGCGGATGTACCCTTCGATCGTAGAGACCGCTTTCCTGAACATGGCCTACAAATGATAAGATGAGTGAGACAACTGGAGATCGGGAACTCAAAAGTAACCTCGGCGGCAGCATCCTCGCTGATTCTCGCGAATGTATTCGACAAAATCTGTCCACGAATGTATCAGAGTACCACCAACGTTACCGTTGGGTGCACTTACAGAAACGAGCACTGCGCTGCCGTATGAGGCACCTCAAAACATTGCAAAGAAGTATCCACGTACCGGTTAGCAATAGCGTGTTGCTTAGGCACGCATACATGATCATGAGGATAGGGCCAAACACGGGGTCGAATTCATCTGCAGGAATGAATGCCTAGAAGGATATCCATGCGAAAGACTGACCTGCTCTATTAAAACCGATCGCATCGAGTCCAAACCAGATATCAAGCATCCACCACGCGATAGTGCTGAATGACGGAATATTGAACACGGGTATCATGTAAGGTAACACAAGGGATACCTTGAGGAGAATCTAAAAGAATCTACATCAATCACCATAAAACAGATCAGGAACTGTGGAACATACCCTGCGCCTTTACGACTCAAGCTGGCCACTGGTTAAGCTGATTCGGACAGAAAATCGGGCTACTCACGTCCACAATGCATAAAGGAAGCCGAGGAAGCAGAAGGCCGCGATGAGCATAAGGGCAACAAACTGCATTATCATGGCACGGAGAGAGAGGACCATGAGGTTGTTCTTTAGCGTGACAAACGCGAGTCTGCGAGTGTTGAGGGACTGGCAAGTCGACAAGGAGAAGAATCTCACCTTGGAAATAGTAAGCAAGCGATGACTGCGAGAAAGTCTATACCGATGTCTCTAGCCCATCGTTCTGTAGTGCGTGTTAGCATGGTAAGAAACGGCACGAAAAGCTCATTACGGTGGTAGACGATGCCATATATCCTGAATATTGCATAGATAATGTACGCGGTCACTGTCACGAAAAGAGATGAGATGCGGCAAGTTAGGATGGTGACAAGAGATATCAGACCAAAGGCCATATCGAAACCGTTCTAGAGTACGGTGCTTAAATCAGCTCGTCTTCCAAGATCTCGAATCGAGTGTCGTAAGGCTCACCCAGGTACCCTTGAAATAGACTGTGCGATGTGAGTAGGGTGAGAAGGGGGGGCTATAAAAACTTACCCTTGATGCCGTGTTCTTGCATGGCTGCGAGTCTCTCGAGAGTGAATCCGAGGGCATAGATCATGAATATTGCTTCAGCGGTGTTTATCCTGTGACGTTGATTCATCTCGATGGTTATGACGAACAAAATAAAGAGGATCAAGAAGCTTGAAAAGGGTCAGTGGCTGGTGAAGGAGGAGAAACGGGGTGTACTTTATATACTCCAAGACGGAACGGATAGCGGGAACCTTGAGACTAGAGAGGACATTGAGAGTGGATGGGGGTAAGGTAGAGAAGACGTACCGGTAGTGATCGAGAAGGGGCGCCTTGTGTGGATCGTAAAAGTGGACGGGTGTACGTTTGTAACGCTGAAGACGGGTGTGTTAATGGAATGAAGAATTGTAGGAAATGGCTTACGTCTGAGAGGATGGCATGGCTGCTCTCGGCCTGGTAGACACACTTTCCACTAGTAGGACTGTCAGAGGGAGTGTGTTGGAAAGGGAAGCGCATACATCCAGATCGCATGTATGACTTTCTGACACGGGGAGCTTTTTATGAAGCGGCGTGACTTTGAGATGATGGCCAATTCGATCGCGTTTCCAACGTGGTCCTGGAGGTCGTCGTCGCGCAGCTGTCTGGCGTGTTCGAGGACGTGGGGTTCTGCACCGGACCAGACGGGCCAGGAAGTGGTGAGGGTGCGGACGAGATCGAGGATGCTGTTACCGTTGTCGCGAAGGATGCGAATAGCGAGGAGTTCGCAGAGGGTTGCGCGTGTTACAGAGAGAGGGCCATGTGTGAGATCGCTCTGGTCGCGTAAGAAGTAAATCCTGTTTATGAGAAAGGCAAAGACGACAGATTTATTTCCTGCGCGCTGAATGGCGTTGTACTTGTCCTCGAGCGGGCGGACGAGTGTGTACGTAAGGTCCGGGGCTGTGAGCTGTGGGCAGGCAGTGGATGAGTATGACGTACAGTAGAAAAATAGACATGCAACACACCGCTTCAAAGGTGAGTGGCGTATCTACATATATAGGGGTGAGTCACGAAGAAGAGCAGAAAGAAGAGAGACGGACCGATATAGTGCTGTGGGTGGCCTCGGCGGGTCAGTCAGTTAGCCTACCTCAGTGGGCTCGGATACGTACGATAATGTCCTGCAGGGGGATAAGCACAGTCACAAGCGATAAAAGTGGACTTACTGCTCTGATCGCATGTATGATTGGCCATACGGGCGCACCGCCCAGGAGAGGTTGTCGTTCCATGATGAACCCGAACAAGCGGTAGCTGTGGATCAGGCTCCCACGCTTACCACGAGTTGACAGCATGCACTATGTACCGAGTCGCGTCTTGCTTTGGGCTTTCTGTACAAGCACGTCACATCTGTCTCCCGTCACTGGAATACAAAGCCCTCATCCGTGCTGCGACCACATTATGGACTTTTCAATGACTCTCTGCGAGGATGCCACGGTCACTAGTGCGGTTCTAATCAAAGTTTTATCTCACGAATTGCTGTGTGGGCTGTGAACTCCGTTCAAGGGCTCTGACCGTGCATGATAAGTCCACCTTCGAGAGTGGGCACGTTTTCGGGCGCTACTGGCGTCCGCCAGCCATCCGCTCTCGAGCTTGAGCTCGCCAGGATCTGGCATGGCCGCGGATTCTTGGAGGCCGTCTCCAGGTTTAGGTTTGATTGATCCGAATATCGGACCTTGTAGAGACGCATAAAAAATGTGTGTATGAACCTATTGTATAATGTATTCAATTAGTGGTGCACACTAGCATCTGCAATTAGAACGACGTGGTTTCACAGTATTTTTTGCAGGTTTATCTAGGAGCAAGATTTCGATAAGCACAATGCCGATTCCATCGTATCGACCGTCAAGTCATGGAGGCCCTGGTATGAATCATGTCAAGCATGCGATAATAATTTCTCGGAGTCGATCGTGTGGGCCTCCGGTGACAGAAGTGCGCGCGCATGTCATTGCACTCGGATGCGTGATGTACGTTGCGTTATACCTTGGACAGCACGTATATGCACTCGCAACAATGCAAAATCATGCAAATAGGACCCGAACCAAGCCAGCACAGCAAAGCAGGTACTACGCTCGCGAGATCTATTTGAATGTCCAAACGCAATCGAGCAAGTCATCACTATAACTATCGTCGGGATAATAATACATTTCGATATGAGGGCATGGTCGAACATGTCAATCTATCCATGGACATGACCAGGCATGGAATACCGTACCTGCACAAGACATATAGACGCCCTGCTAAAGACCTACATGGATGAACGGAATCCATTCGTTGAACGATGCGCTGCCACTTTTTCGAACACTCCCAATAGCTTCGTGCAGCGCTCGTGCAGCCTCCCGATAATCCGGCCTTGTGTTGTTCCGAAACAGGTACTCGTAGACGTCCCTTGCCACAACAGGCGCAAGACGATCGCTGATCGACCACATCGTACCAACGATTCCATCGTAACCTGCAAACAACATTCCTGCTGCAATATGGATGGCCTCATCGGAGAGACGCTCCTCGCCCGTCGCCGTCTGGCATGCGGAGAGAAAGGCGAGCCCACCACGCGGACGTGACAAGGCGATGATGTCACGCACTTTCAAGCGGCGTTCATCAGCGAGACAAAGTCCACTATCGACATGATCTTGGATTCCGTGGCATGCAAAATGAACCCAGTCCGCTTTCTTCATCAAGGAAAGTACTTCTTCGACTGTTCCGACAGAGGATTCTAGAAGGGTGGTGCATGCCGAAGGCGAGTTCCCGATCACCTCCTTGATGTGTTTCAACTCAGTGACGACACCTGGAAGTTGGGATTGGCCATCTGAGGGTGGCTGACGAACAACTAAGAGGCAGAGATTATCGCCAAGTGCCATAATGGGATTGGGTGATGGCGCAAGAATGGCAAGAGTAGGGATGTACGATGAAACGACAAAGTCGAATACTTTGTACGCAGATTGCGAATGCTCGGTGTCGTAGAGACCAGCTGCGTGGATAGGAAGAAACGCAAAGGGGCCAGTCGGACACCAGAAAATGCGCGTCAACTCTCCAGGTATCTGTTTGGAGATAGATGAACGGATTAGTGATGAACTCAAATGACATGACATGACGTACTGAGATAGCCAAGGCGTCCAGGACTGGTTTGACAACAGATTTCCATAAGGGGGATAAAAAGGATTCCCAGCTGTCACCGTCCCACATTGCAGGTGCCCCCTCCCTTGCGTGACGAATCAAAGTCTTCAGTTTGTTCTGAAGATAAGCTGATCGCTTCAAAGGGAAGGCGGGGAGTGGGACGTGAATTACGTGGTTCACGTCGGCAAGAACAATCAACGCATCGCAGCGGGTCTCTGCAGCGTTGAGTATGACGACGGGTCCGGCGTGTGCTGAAGCACGGAGTTGAGAGAACTCTTTTTGGAGGAGGAATCGCTCGAGGCCTGGCAACCTGCGGATCTCCTGCAGCAATTTATCTCGCCCGATCGCAAGCGTCCGGTGTGTATCAGCCTCTTGTTTCAAGGAGTCCTCCGCACTGCGAGACTGCTGCAATAATCCGGACAAAGATTTTTCGCGAGTGGCGCTAGCACGGTCTAAGGCGGCAGACAGTTCCCGAAGTTTACGTGCATGATTCGGGTGAGCAGACGACAACTCTTCATAAGAGCTGCGAAGGTGAAACAGGTCCCCCCAAACGATCGAGCGCCCTCGTTCCAGCCATTCTACCGCGGTTTCTGGAAGTCCCGAGTCCAACGCTGCTGCCGCGGCCTCACGCACGACATGGGCACCTAGTGTGAGTTGAGAGTAGCGGTGCGTAAGCGAGAGACCTATCCATGCGAGTTGAGGGAGGAGGTTGATGGAAACGGAATAAGCATGGAGGAGAGAATGATGGGAGATACGGCGAGCACATGATATCCATTTCTGGGATGCACGAAATCGAACACTAATGGGGCCAAGCGGGCAGGAAGCAGCAAGGAGATACAGGGAAATTGCGTGCTCAAGGTCGCTTTGCTCTCTGAGGTGCTCGAAACGGGTTACGCAAGAATTGCCAAGGTTGTTAAGACGGCCGGGCTTGTCGGGGTGACCATGAGGAGTGAGCTGAACCGCATCCCTCTGCGTCGAAATTGCCTCCTCCAGGTCACTCAGTTCCCCAAGGCGCTGGAAACGAGTAAGGAAGGAGTTGCCGAGGTTGTTAAGATAGCCGGGCTTGTCGGGGTGACCATGAGGAGTGAGGTGAACCGCATCCCTCTGCGTCGAAATTGCCTCCTCCAGGTCACTCAGTTCCCCGAGGCGCTGGAAACGAGTTTTGAAGGAGTTGCCGAGGTTGTTAAGACAGACGGGCTTGTTGGGGTGACCATGAGGAGTGAGTTGAACCGCATCCTTGACTGTCGAAATTGCCTCCTCCAGATCACTCAGTTCTCCGAGGCGCTGGAAACGAGCAAGGAAGGAGATGCCGAGGTTGTTAAGACAGCTGGGCTTGTCGGGGTGACCATGAGGAGTGAGGTGAACCGCACCCCTGAGCGTCGAAATTGCCTCCTCCAGGTCACTCAGCTCCCCGAGGCGCTCGAAACGAGCAAAGAAGGAGCCGCCGAGGTTGTTAAGACAGACGGGCTTGTTGTGGTGACCATGAGGGAGGTGAACCGCATCCCTGAGCGTCGAAATTGCCTCCTCCAGGTCACTCAGTTCCCCGAGGCGCTGGAAACGAGTAAACAATGCCTTGCCGAGGTTGGTAAGACAGGTAGGCTTGTCTGGGTGACCATGAGGAATGAGGTGAACTGCATCCCTCAGCGTCGAAATCGCGTCCTGGAGATCACTCAGCTCTCCGAGACGCCCAAATCGACACATGAACGCCCCCCCGAGATTCACTAGTCCTGCGTTGTACCGCTCATCCCAAACCGAAGTAGACCTGACCAGTTCCTTCAAAATTCCGATCCCCTGTTCCAGGTCGGCCAGTTCACCGAACTGTTCGAAGCGCTTCAACAACCGGACACTTAACATCCGTAGGTCCCAGTCCGTTAAGCGTGAAGTTGAATCCTGCTCCACCAACGGTTGGCCATCCGCCTGCACACTGCCCACTCTACGTCGGGCATGCAGTTGCAGCATGAACGTTGCAGCTCGGTGTTCATGACTCTCTCCAGAGCTGAGCTCCATCGCTTCATCCAGCAATCTCTCAGCAAGTGCCCCCTCCACTTCATCCCTCAACTTCTCCAATCGCGCAAAATGCACCGCGGCCAGCTGGATCAACGTGGAAGCACGGTCGACGTGCCCGACAGGACGCGTACCAAGTGCATTGCGGTACAAGCTAAGGGGGAGAAGCGTATCCGTGCCTTCAATCTGACAGAAGATGAATTGAGCCATTGCCAGGTTCGACTGAGCCGCCGCATGACAAGGATGGTCCACCGGACAAATACGCAGCGCCTGCTCAAACTCCCCAATAGAACGCCGCAGATCACCTTTTTCACCGTGCTTTCGGTAACGCGAGAGAGCGCCGTGGCCTTGGTTTGTTCTGTCTTCTAGCTCTTCTCGGGGTCCTGGGTTTGACTGTGGACGTACACTGATTAACGAGGATCGTGTTGATACACCGCCTACTTACGCAATGAGGGCTAAGGACCCACGATGTTGATGAGTTGTTGCTGTTGCACTCCCGCCGTCTGACAGTGACTGAAATGGATGAACACGGGGATACAGCGTCCCCATCCTTTGGGAAGAACGTAAACGCTATCATGCTGTCAGTACCCACACTCTTGTGTGCAAATCTCTGACCCACTCACAAACGTTCTTTGCACTGCGATCCAATAGTTGTTCCACAGTAACTGTCAACTTTCGCAGCTGCTCCCCAGAACCCAACATGGGCTGCAATTCAAACGATCCATAGATCTCAACACGAACGCTAGCCGACAGACCCGACGGGCTGCGAACGCTGTCAGGACTGCCTCTAGTTGAAGAATGGGGATCTCACATCGGGATCGGCCCGGTCCATTCGACGACATCATCATTTACGGACGAAGCCTTGTTTTCGGTTCTCCATTCAAGGCCGCTGTGATGGACTGCGGTGTAAAAGCCAACGGGGACTCGTCTAAGGCCACAAGCGACATCTTTCGCTCGGATATCTACGTTGTTATTAATAATGATTGCAGAGCTGTGTAGAGAAACAAGTCTCGTACTCGTAATAGTTATTTCTTCGTTCTCCTCTGCGAGCATTGCACAGTCTGAAGGAGGTCCATCCAGCCGTATCCTGTCCTTCAGGAAGGTCAGTTGCGAAACCGGCAGCCTCTAGGTCACGAAACGCACAGTCAGGGTACTAGATGGCGACGTCGATTTATGTCGTTCATTTCTCGTGCTCTCGCAACCCCCGTCTGGGCTACGAACTGACTCCGATTCAGGTCCTGATCGTTTTTTTCCGGTGTCCCGTCTGTTGGACATGACTGCAGGGACTGGTAGACTGAGCTGTTGAAGTATGCAGCGAGACGCGCACCTGGAACGCTTTTAAAGGCCATTGGTTTCACAGCACCACAGCAAATCCTGTCCTTGTTTAGCGGCGGAGTTCGACTTCTGAGGGCAGTGCATGGCAGCGCTGAAAGTTTGTTCCGGACGAACGGCTGGTCACTGCAGGATCCAACTCCGGGTACCCTCAAGTGGCAGTACTTCAACGACCAAGGTCTCTACGTCTTTGATTGCTCTTCGACAATCGGTCCACCATGACCGATATTGCCATCCTCGTCAACGCGAGACGTTTCAACATTCCCACGTACATCGTCCGTCCGAAAGCTGATCTGAAAAAGAAGAGATACGACAGTATAGGGGATGACCAAGAAGACGTCGAGCGTCGTGACAGGTTGTACAAGGCCACGCGCCAGGAAGTCCAATCTCTCATTCGTTCAACCAGAGACATGATCGTCACGCCAGACGACAAGCCTCCAAGCAGCCCTCTGACCGAAAGGGAGAAAGGGAAGACCTCCAACCGAGCCCCGACGAAGTACGTCGCTCTACCGTATCATGATCTAGTA
>JBBPMW010000961.1:0-12679 GCA_038090535.1 Tylopilus alboater | reverse complement strand
GCGCTTGCAGTGCGGTACTCAGACGTCGCTACAGTGCGCACGGTCAACTCAAGTCGGTGCGTCTGCCGAAGCGGTTCGACGCGCGGTCTCGCGGGTTCGCGTTCCTCGAGTTCGTGACGCGACACGAAGCGGAGAATGCGTATGCTGCGCTTCGGCATACGCATTTGCTCGGACGGCATCTCGTCCTGGAGTGGGCTGAGGAGGCGGAGCAAGACTTGGATGCGCTACGACAAAAGGCGGGCGTGGGATACGGTGGTGGAGCTGCGCTACCGGGCAAAAAGAGGAAGTTTCAGATGGACGATCGTGAGGACGAAGAGGCAGAATAGTCCATACTGCAATGCTATTGATGCGTTCGATACGACACATGCTAACCCCTTGTTCGGCATTCCAGCTACCGTGGTGTGGTGGAAGGGTCCTGCTAGTTGCAACTTGCAAGCTCTTACATACCGCCGCATACAAGTTCGCGTTTGTGCGTGAGTGCGACTGAATCCCTTGATATAGTGCACCCTCTGGTTCCGTTTGCACTTCAATGATCGTGCTGCCCATTAAAGTTCACCCCCTAATTCTGTGTTGGATTGTGGATGACATGTACCATGGCCCAGTGCTCGTCGTATTGAGCATGTATCCGCCTCTTTGACGCTCGCTGACTCGACAATCTCACGATCTTCCTCACCGGGTAGGATTGCCAGTTGTATCTGTGTGGACAGGACGATTGGGCTATGTACGGTCATCGTTGCACTATATAAACATCCTCGGCGTATTATGCAGTGGTGGCCACAACAAACCGAGCAGCGAGTACGGGAGGGATAAAGATAGGGTTCGGGCAGGCGTTCCACCTGATTGCAAATGATCATATACAACGATTCCGCTCGATCCTGTAGCGTAAAGGTCTTTGCTACACGACGAGCCAACTATACCTTGTCATCCCTTGCGCGACTCCGGAGGGGATTCGCATGGAAACGCTTCAAGATGAATCCCCGTTCCTAAGCCCGATGTGTCTCCGTGGCCGGGAAAGAACCTTATTGCTGATAGCGGCTTCTTCGTGTCTTTCTGCCATGCAAATCCCTGCGCCACACGCAAGATCAACATCTGTGGCGATATAACCTGAAAACCAGCCAGTCAGCGCCACCTGTCGTTCATAGATCCACAATACAACATCCCAACGACGCACCATCATCGATACGTACACACGCTGGAGCGCAGTCTCCGCCGGACTTCTTATACCAAACGACACCAAAAATGCGATACCAGAGAGCGTGCATGGTAGCACGGACTCGGCAAGCACCACGACAACGCTGAGATATGGAGCTGCGTGCTCCTCTCCGAGACATTTCTTCGTTGCCCTCGCATGGCGCACGAGTTGGTAACAGATCATGGACGTCAAAGTGGCGTGCAGGAAAACCGAAGTTGAGTAGTATGCCAGGCCGAGTTTAGCAGTACTCCCGCCGAACAGATAGAGCCTGGGCCTACTAACGGCCAAAAGGAGCACGATCGCTAAGGCTGTTTGGGCACGAGGTTGAAATGAGTGCTTCGATGAGTAAAAAGGTCGATGCTCACCGAGAGTTGCTAACCCCAGGATTAGTGGGATGATGATGGCACGACGGCTGTCCCACACGACTCGACAACGGTGCATCTGGAGAATGAGGCGGTAAGGTTCGCTTCCGTTTCGTACATCCACCTGGCAAGTCTTACCATCAAGCCGTCTGTCATCTGCTGTATAAGGACGGATGCAGCCCCGCTGGCTACCATGCCGGAGCGGTATGCATGTGCAAACCCCCAAGCAAGCGGCCCACCCGGATAGTTTCGATGCTGCAGCCATTCTTGTTGACCGAAAAACGCATCGGTAACTATGTAGACCGTGAGCAAGAAGAGCATCACGCTGCTGTAGGCTGCGTAAAATATGTCGGATTTCCGTTGCGCTTATCTGCGAGCCAGGAAGATATGCATGGTCTTGAAATATAGGCACAGTTCGATACCTGGCCACGGATCGGTGAGACAGCACGACGCGTATGTAGGCAAAAGGCTCACCGTACAAGATGTCGTGCAGGTTGATTCCAACGTAGTACGCTTCCTCGCTGGGTGTCGCTGAATTACACCCAGTCAAATTTGGGGGCATGGTGGACGGAAAGATAGCCCGGCAAGCGCAGGTATACTCCAAGAGCCTCGCAATTTTATACAGTGGAAGGATGAGGTAGCATCTTGACCAAGCCAACGAATGTGAAGAAAAAGATTTTCCAATTGAACACCTTTCGTATATAGCCTAGACTTTGATTGTGCCATACAGCGGAGTTTGGGGCCCTGATAGTGCGTACAGGATGATTAGCCATGGTAATACATAAGTACACAGGGGATTTGAATGTGACCCCCGAAACTAATTAGTCTGATTTCCGACATAGTTGCCCCGATTTGTTAGCGTCGACTGGTACATAATAATTTGAGCTCTTTTTCCTGAGGCCCCTGAGGCTTGAGGTTCTAGATACTGAATATATATATATATATATATAGGAGTGCTCCGGAATCTCGGCGGTCATGAAATGCGACCCGGCACTGGGAAACACTCCATGAAGGTCCTTGCTGAAAAGTTTGCGCTGTTGTTATGGGAGGAAAATATCTAAGTCACTAGCTAGTGCAGGCTAGGATCTCGAGTGTCAGAATGACCGTCTTCCGTTTTTTGTTGAATACATTTTCGTCCCTTTGGGGTGTGCTACCCTATGCAGCCTCAGGACAGTACATAGCTAGGTACACAAGGAGCACATGCGCCCCGGTTGTAGTAGCCTGGTGATCTCGAACTGCGAAACACGGTCATGTCCACACTGTATTGTTCCCACGCCACTGACGCGTTGGATTACGCGTGCAAGCCCCTTTCTCAACTTGAAAAATTTGTGGCTCTGCTCGTTCAAGTTTCATGATAGACCTTGACGACAGTGCTGACTTGGAGCCTCAACCACCCGAAAAACGTATAAGAAAATCCCTCGGTACTGACACAATGGAGTCAGACAACAAGCAATTTTGGTTTCAAGACGGTGACATCGTCCTCCAGATCGAGGACAGGCGTATCAAGATTCATCAAAACAAGCTGATGGATTCTCTCGTTTTCTCCACCATGCTCGGGTTACCTCAGCCAGAGCTGATGGAGAGTTTTGACGGTTGTCCACTCGTCAGGTTGCCTTATGACGCATTCCACGACTGGATTCCGGTTCTGGATTGGATGTATAATCGCAGGTGAGCAAGTTTGATTATCAAAGTGCAACTTTTTAGTGAAGACATGGCTAGTTCGTTTGAACATCGATCTAGCTCTTTGGATATTATGACCAGGGCACTCCGAATTTCCACCAAGTACGAGATCTTAGAGCTGCGTCAGTGGTGTAAACAACAACTCCTCTCGAGGTGGCCACTGAAGGTCGTTGAGATGGACACGACAGCCATGCCGAATGCAGCAGGTCAGTCGTGTTACGTGCCATTCTATCAACCTTATGAAAGAGTTGCAGAAGCGATATGTCTCGCCCGTGAATCAGATATCCCGGAAATACTCCCAGCTGCATTTTATGCACTTGCCGTCCAGCGTTGGAGAAACAATGGTGACGGGGGCTGCAGTCACTTGATTCTTTCTGCAGAGGATCTGCGGCGCCTCATTGTCGGTCGGGAAATGTTACACGAGCGCCTGACTGCTTTCGTCGTCAATTGGGACCCGCGCATGAACGCCAAGTTGTTTAACCTCTGTCCAGTGTGCGAGCCTGCATGCATGCTTTGGCTGACAGAACGATTGATGCCTGCACCCCACTCACCATACGTGAGCTGGCTGGTTCGCGATCTTGACCGACTGTCCAAAGACGGATTCACCGATGCGCATACCTGTCTTAGGTGTACACGCGCTCTCCGTTATGCCGTTGAACAGTTCCTTGCACAGCTTCAGGATGCTATCCCAAACTATTTCATGCTCTGATGTCGCTCTTTAATTTGCTTTGTTACCTGGTTCACTGTATATATCTGTCGACGAATCTGCATTTGCCGCGCCAGGTGGCGGGAATCAATGAGTGTCGTTTGTGCTTTCCTTTTACGGGACACGCTCGGCGCGGCTTGGCCCGCGCGACGGCGGTTGTGCGCACTGCGATGCTGTGCTACTGACGTGACAACCCTGCGTGTGCCTGGCCCAGCATTGCCGTGTTCGTCCCCAGCGAGAGGGCTGTGGGCGGGGTCCTCTCATGGTTTGCGTCGTCCCGGGACGCGGGGGCGGTTCGTTCGACGGCGACGACGAAGGGCACGGTGCGCCATGGTCGTCGCACTCTCCGCCAGAGCACGACGGTCGTGGCCCGCCGCTCCCTATGCGCCCTCCTCCCCCCTCGGTCCAACCTCGCCCTGTCATTAACCTGCTCAAGTAAGACCCATGATTCGCTGCCGGTACTTTGTATGGACTATCGGTCTTGCTCCCTTGGGCGTGTAGGAAGACGGGGGTTCGAGTCCCGTCTTCTGAATTATATTTTACTGGATGTTACCCGCAGTCTCGCCCTCCGACAGGTACTGGTGTGGCCGTCTTGAAACTCCTCGCAAGACTGACAAGGCCTTGCAGGCCCCAGCATTGTCTTACGAAGCTGCCCGGAGAGCTTTGCTGCTGTGCGGAATCGACACACTTCGTTAAGAACCTGACTTTCAGCACGGCAACCGAACGACTCAAACAAGTCTTTAGAAATCTCCCTGATTTCGCGTTTGCACGGGTACAAACCAAGCCAGATCCGAAACGACCCGCCGTGCCTGGTACCGAAGCGCCCCGGCTCAGCATGGGGTAGTACGGGTTCGTCGGGTTCAAGACGGTCGAAGGTGCCAAGAAGGCGCTCTTGAAAGGCATGCAGGGGTTTACGCTCGATAGTCACACGCTGCACGTCAAGTTCGCCGGCCGGACGCAGGTCGGAAGAAGACGCACAAGGACAAGGCGATCGCCAAGTCCCGCACGACCAAAAAGGACGTACAGGAACTGTTTGGGTGCGTTTTCCGTCCGTGATTTTCGCGCTTGCAGTGCGGTCGGTACTCGGGCGTCGCCACAGTGCGCCCGGTCAACTCAAGTCGGTGCGTCTGCCGAAGCGGTTCGACGCGCGGTCTCGCGGGTTCGCGTTTCTCGAGTTCGTGACGCGACACGAAGCGGAGAATGCGTATGCTGCGCTTCGGCATACGCATTTGCTCGGACGGCATCTCGTCCTGGAGTGGGCTGAGGAGGCAGAGCAAGACCTGGATGCGCTACGACAAAAGGCGGGTGTTGGCGCTACCGGGCAAAAAAGAGGAAATTCCAGATGGACGATCGTGAGGATGAAGAGGCAGTTCACGCTGCAACCCCACTCTCGGACGCGTGCTAACCCCTTGTTCGGCATTCCAGCTACCGTGACGGAAGGGTCCTGCTAGTTGCAGGCTCTTACACGCCGCCGCTGACCATGTAAGCGTATCACAATATCTTGCAGGAGCCTGCAGGTAGTAGCACTGTGTCTAATGCGCTTAGTTAGTAGGGCTGAACGATAACTTAGACCCAACCATGCAAGCTCTTGTTTGTGCGTGAGTGCAATTGAATTCCTTGATATTGTACACCACCTGGTTCCGTTTGCACTTCATCGTGCCGCCCACTGTTGGTTCGGCCCGCGCCGCCTTACACCGTCCTTTCAAGCCCACCCTGTGGACGATTGTGGACGACATGCACCCACTGGTGCTCATCGTATTGAGCATGTATCCGCCTCTTTGACGCTGACTGTGCGCCGTCCACTGTTGACCTTCACTCAACAATCTCACGATCTTCCTTACCAGGTAGGATTGCCAGTTGCATGTATCTGTATGGGCCGGATGATTGGGCCATTTATGGTCATCGTCGCACTAAGTATATACATAAACATCCTCTGCGTATTTTCTTGCCAATATCTGCTTTCCACCTGATTGCAAATGATCATATGCAACGATTCCGCTCGATCCTGCAGCGTAAAGGTCTTTGCTATACGACGAGCCAGTTATATCTCGTTATCCTTGCGCGACTCCGCAGGGGATTCACCTGGAAACGATTCCAGATGGATTCCCGTTTCTGCGCCTGATGAATCTCCACGGCCGACAGAGAACCTTACCACCGATAGCGGCATCGTCACGGTGTCTTTCTGCCATGCAATTCCCTGCGACACACGCAAGATCAACATCTGTGGCGATATAACCTGAGAATCGGCCAGTCAGCGCCAACTGTCGTTCGTAGATCCATAATACAACGTTCCAACGACGTACCATCATTATTATGTACACACGCTGGAGCGTGTACTCCACAGGACTTATCATCCCAAACGCTATCAAAAATGCGATGCCAGAGAGTGTGCATGGGAGCACGGACTCGACAAGTACCACGACAACGCTGAGATATGGAGCTGCGTGCTCCTCTCCGAGACACTTTTTCATTTTCCTGGCATGGCGCACGAGTTGGTAACAGATCATGGACGTCAAGGTGGCGAGCAGGAAAACCGAGGTTGTAGAATACGCCAGGCCGAGTTTCCTAGTCTGGCCCACGAACAGATGGACATCAGGATGACTAACGGCATGAAGGAGCACGATCCCTAAGGCTGATTGGGCACAAGGTTGAAATGAGTGCCTCGATGAGTGAAAAGGTTGATGCTCACCGAGAGTTGCTAACCACAGGATTGAGGGAATGATGATAGCACGACGGCTGCCCCACATGACTTGATAACGGTACATCTAGAGAACGAGGTGGTAAGGTTCGCTTCCGTTTCATACATTCACCCAGTCTTACCATCAGGGCGTCTGCCATCAGCTGTATAACGACGCCCGAAACGCCCGCGGCCACCATCTTGGGACTAGTGTTTCCATGTGTCTGCGCCCAAGCGGCCGGCCCACCCGGATAGTTTCGATGGAACAACCACATTTCTTCACCGAAAATCGCATGGGCAGCTAGCCAAACCGTAAGCAAGGAGAGCATCACGCTGCTGTAGACTGCGTAAAATATGTCGGATTTCTGACGGGCCCTTCTGCGAGTCAGGAAGATATGCATGGTCTTGAAATATAGGCACAGTTCGATGCCTGGCCACGGACCGGTGAGACCGTACGACGCGTACGTAGGTAAAGGGCTCACCATACAAGATATCCTGCAGGTTGATTCCAACGTAGAACGCTTCCTCGCTGGGTGTCGGTTGTTTCACCCCAGTCGAATTGGGGAACATGGTGGATGGAAAATTTGCTCGACGGACATGGGTATCCGAGAGCCTCGCGATTTTATACTACAGCGGAAGAATGAGGTCACCCCTAGTCTCTCAACCAAGCCGACGAAAAAGATTTTCTACCTTGTATGTAAATAGGGCTTGATTGTGTACTCTATACAGCGGAGTTTTTGGACCCTGATAACGGTCCAGGACGATCGATGATTAGTCATGATACATAATACACTTGTGACTCTCAGAAAAGGTTAATTGTCAGTCTAGTTTGAATTTTTTTTTAACATCCGTCTGAAATCAGGGGCCTACTTACTGAAAATGGATATAGGAGTGCTCCGGAATACGGACCCGGCCAAGAGCCCCTGGTTATGATATGCGACTCCAGCCGATACCCCATGCAGGCCCTTCTGAAGGTTCCGCTTTGGCCCAAGCTCAGGTGCCAACCCTGATCCGTTCTCTAAGTGCAGGTTAGGATACGACTGTCTTCTGATCTAGGGTCTAGCTTACACTGTATTGTTCCCACGCCACTGACGCGTGCGAGCCCTTTTCTCGAAATTTGTTGTGGCTTCTGTTCGGTCGGGTTTCATAACAGACTTTGACGACGGTGCTGACTTGGAGCCTCAACCATCCGCAAAACGCATAAGGAAACTCTTTGACGCAATGATGGAGTCAGACAACAAGCAATTTTGGTTCCAGGACGGTGACATCGTCCTCCAGATCGAGGACAGGCATCTCAAGATTCATCAAAACAAGCTGATGTCGGATTCTCTCGTTTTCTCCACCCTGCTCGGGTTACCTCAGCCAGATCTAGAGCTGATGGAGAGTTTTGACGGTTGTCCACTCGTCAGGTTGCCTTATGACGCATTCCACGACTGGATCCCGGTTCTGGATTGGATGTATAATCGCAGGTGAGTAAGTTTGATTATCAAAGTGCAACTCCTCTCGAGGTAGCCACTGAAGGTCGTTGAGATGATCACGACAGCCATGCCGAATGCAGCAGGTCAGTCGAGTTACGTGCCATTCTATCAACCTTACGAAAGAGTTGCAGAAGCGATATGTCTCGCCCGTGAATCAGATATCCCGGAAATCCTCCCAGCTGCATTTTATGCACTTGCCGTCCTGGGGAAACGGTGGCAACGGTGGCCGCAGTCACTTGATTCTTTCTGCAGAGGATCTGCGACGCCTCATTGTCGGTCGGGAAATGTTACACGAGCGTCTGACTGGTTTCGTCGTCAATTGGGACCCGCGCATGAACGCCAAGTTGTTTAACCTCTGTCCAGTGTGCGAGCCTGCGTGCATGCTTTGGCTGACAGAACGATTGATGCCTGCACTCCACTCGCCATATGCAAGCTGGCTTGTTCGCGATCTTGACGGACTGCCAAAGATGGGATTCACCGATGCGCGTACCTGTTTTAGGTGTACACGCGCTCTCCGTTATGCCGTTGAACAGTTCCTTGCACAGCTTCAGGATGCTATCCCAAACTATTTCATGCTCTGATGTCGCTCTTTAGTTTGCTTTGTATATCTGTCGACGAGTCTGCATTTGGCGTGCCATGTGGCGAGAATCAGTGAGCGTCGTTTGTGCTGCTATCTTGTGGCAGGATTGTGGCTATCTCCATGATGCAAGTCTTTTGCTTTGCTGGCAACCAAAAACAGAAGATTAGCCCCTTTTCGCCGCGTTGATCCCGCGCACAATTTGATAAGTCACACTCACGTGAAGGAAGGATGCACTACCTTATCTACCGGGCCCTTTATGGCCAAACATATATACTCACTGTAGACAGCTGGTCACTGGCTTGACTTGCTTCCGCCATCTCCACGAAGACGGTCGAATACCCGTTGATATGACGTCCATCCTCGATACCACCACCATTGGCAGACCGAAGCGTCCCCGTAGACATGTCAGGTCTCTCACGAGTACGTTCGAGTCTAAGGGTTTGATTGACAGCGAGCATGTCAAACATGGCTTTTTTTCAGGCTACCTTCCAGAGAAAGACGAGTTTGGCAAAGAAAGTTGGCCCAAGGGTGAGGAGGAAGTGTGGAAGGATGGTTATCGGAAGCTCGATACGGGTAAGTGATTAGGAGAATCCCACCAGAATCTGAACGAGCCTTACTTGAATTTTCACGAAGACGTCCGATCCATCACGAGGTCCTTTGTGAACCACGTTCAAACTTCGTTGGCAAGACAAGTCTACAGTCTCGATGACTTGGGTGCTTATCAGGCAACTGCGCTCTCTGCCCGCGACAATCTACTCGTACGTGCCCGCATGACGAGTGTAGCCCGAGTTTTTTCAACCAATACTCGTCCCAGATCAATTGGAATGACACACAATTGCACTTGAACCGCAAAGGGGGGAAACGCGCTTATTATCTTTCCCTCGAGTTCCTAATGGGACGGGCCCTCGACAATGCGCTGCTCAATCTTGGACTTAAAGACAAGTTCCAGCAAGGTGTTGACAAACTCGGGTTCAACCTCGAGGACCTCCTGGCCCAAGAGCGCGATGCCGGCTTAGGGAACGGCGGCCTAGGGCGCCTCGCAGCATGTTATCTCGATTCATCAGCCTCGCAGGAACTTCCGGTTTGGGGATACGGGCTTCGTTACAAGTACGGCATCTTCCAACAGCTTATCTCTCCTGATGGACAACAACTTGAGGCACCTGATCCTTGGCTTGAGAATTCGAACCCCTGGGAACTACCCCGCGTCGATGTTACGTATGAGATTCGCTTCTACGGAGTATCAGACAGGTACCATGATGGGAGTGGGCGCGCCGTATGGCATGGTGGACAGGAAGTGTTGGCAGTTGCGTACGACATCATGATTCCCGGTTTCGAAACCCGGAATACCAACAATCTTCGTCTTTGGGAGAGTAAACCCAAGAGAGGTTTCGATTTAAACAGTTTCAATGGTGAGGACTTCCGTCAAACAAAGAGGATAAAGCCCGTCACCTGACACATCTTGCTTAGCTGGAGATTACGAGCGTGCAATCGAGTCCTCGAACAGTGCTGCCGCTATCACCTCGGTGCTTTATCCTAATGATCACACGACTTGTGAGTGGTCTATTCCACCCACCGGCTGACCGTCTACTCACATTGTTGGGTTGACAGTCGGAAAAGAGCTGCGTCTTAAACAACAGTACTTCTGGACTGCAGCGAGTCTCGCAGACATCTTAAGGCGCTTCAAGAATCTGAACAAACCGATTACGGAATTGTCTGATTGTGAGTTACTGGGAAACGTACTTCTTGGTTGACTTAACAATCATCAGATGTTGCTATACAGCTCAATGACGTCAGTACACTATGTGCAGTCGTGATGAACTTTTTTTGAAATCATGCGACAGACCCACCCTACATTAGCCATCCCTGAATTGATGCGTATTTTGCTTGACGACGAAGAATTGCCCTGGCAAACAGCGTGGAAGATCGTCACGGAGACCTTCTTCTTCACTAATCATACCGTGCTTCCTGTGGGTCACATAATCCCTTGGTTCTCTTCGCCCTTACAAGGACTTGTTCTAGGAAGCGTTGGAAAGGTGGCCTGTTCCTCTGCTGGAGCATCTTTTGCCTCGGTATGCTGTCTGTCTGTCTCCGATATTGTCATTGAACCATACCATACCCTAGACACATGCAGATCATCTTCGATATCGTAAGTCCGTGTTTTCTGAGAGGAAAATGTTATTAACACCAGTCTCATATTCGCAGAACTAGTGAGTTGGTTTTCGTGATCGCTTTTTTGATTTAAAAACACAATATGATTGGTTTCAAAGTTTATTCTTGCAATGTAGGTGTGCATTGCCCTCGTCAGTCCCAGGCTAATGGTCACAACAGCCGTCGAACGGATGTTCCCTGGTGACCGTGACCGATTGGCAAGGATGTCGTTGATTGAAGGCGAGTGATGTCACTCTCCTTGCAATGAAGTTCATAACCACAATTGCTTAGAGGGTGTACCAAAGAACGTTCGCATGGCGCATCTAGCGTGCATCGGTCTGTGGCCTTTTATACAGCAACGTGATTTTGTGACATCATTATTCAAACAGGCAGCCGGAAGGTTAACGGCGTTGCTGAGGTATGCCTTGTAATTTACCTTCAGTTCACATAGGTATGAAGGGACTCCCCAGTTGCATAGCGAATTGGTAAGGACCACGATCTTGAAAGACTTTGTGGATTACTTTGGTATCAGCAAGTATGTCTTTTTACACCCCTGCAAATGGTTATCTAACGTGATGCAAGGTTCGGAAATGTCACCAACGGCGGTAGGTGTCCCAACGGATTCCGGAGACATCTCGATGATGACCCTTGTTTAAAGTCACACCGCGACGTTGGCTTGACCAGGTACGTCTCATCGTGGTCGGAAGCAAGACAACGCTGACACTTTCCCCTAGTGCAACCCAAATCTCAGTGAGCTCATCACCAGTACTCTCAAGCTTCCGAAAAGTGCATGGCTAAAGGATTTGTCCAAACTCGAGGGATTGTTGGACCATGTCGAAGATGAAGATTTCCAGGCTGCATGGGCTTCCGTGAAGCAGGCTAACAAGGAGAGATTAGCTCATTATGTCCAAACAACCTTGGGGCTGAGAGTCGAGACGAACGCGTTATTCGACGTCCAGATAAAGGTGAGACCAGCCTATGTCTATATCGATTGGGTTAATTAGGCACCGTGGTACAGAGGTTGCATGAGTACAAGGTATATCGTCACGGAGGGGAATATCTGACATGTGAACTAATATTGAATGTAGCGTCAAACGCTCAACATCCTTGGTGTTATTCACGTGGGTTGGCAAATACACGATTCCAGAGCTGTTGGCCTTACACTTCTCCCAGCGTTACTTGACATTGAAGGCGATGAAGCCGGAAGAAAGGAAGAAAGTCGTCCCGCGGAACGTTTTCTTCGCTGGAAAAGCTGCCCCGGGTTGTAAGTCCTAGTTCACCAACTTTGCTGCGTACTGACACGACGATCACGAGATTACATCGCCAAACTGGTATACATTCCCTCTCGTCGTGGATCCAAGTTGCTGACCATCTTCCCAGACCATTCGCCTCATCGTGAACGTCGCCCGCGTGGTCAACGCCGATCCGGACACGCAAGACTACCTTCGCGTCTTCTTCCTTCCAGACTATTCCGTGACCTTGGCTGAAGTGCTGATACCTGCATCAGACATCAGTCAGCACATCTCCACCGCCGGCACGGAGGCGTCTGGCACGTCCAACATGAAATTTTGCTTGAACGGTGGTCTCCTTCTCGGCACGGTGGACGGCGCGAACATTGAGATCGCCGAGGAAGTCGGTTCCAGCAACGTCTGTGAGCGTTCCTGTCTCTCTGCTCCTGCTATTGCTAAGCTTGGACCTGCCCGCTAATGACGATGATCGTTGATCACTGATCGATGATCTTCCAGTCTTCTTTGGAAACCTGACGCCCGACGTGGAAGACTTGCGCTACCAGCACATGTACCACCCCGTGCCCGTCGAAGAAAAGTCGCCCGCGCTCGCGTCCGTCTTGGACGTGG
>JBBPMW010000960.1:0-12687 GCA_038090535.1 Tylopilus alboater | reverse complement strand
CAGGGGCTGGAACAGATTCAACTGGTTTCGCGGGTGCCCCAAACGTGAAAGGTAAAGCCAGAGATAGTGTAGTCGTCGCAGGCTTTTCGGTTTCCTTTGGTAACGTAGGAGTTGCTTCGAAGGCGGAAGAGGGGGCCACGGAGTCGGGAGTAGGCGTGGAGAATGCAGATAAAGGTCGCGATGGTACACCGAACAGCGACGGAGTTGCACCAGCGGCCCTTGATTCCGAAACTTCGGTGGGCTTTGATCGTTCCACCACAGGGGCAGCGAGGAACGAAGGTGGCAACGTAATGGCCGCTGGCTTGGCAAAGACAGAGGTGTTGGCGAAGAAGTTGGGTGTTCCAGAAGACGCTGGTGCAGCACTAGATGCTGGTTCTGCTGTCGCCGGAAGAGTTGGCGCCTCTGAAGCAACTTTCACAGTCTCAGGCGTAGGGGGAACGAGTGATATCTTGGGCGGAGCCGGAGCCGGAGCCGGGGTCACAGGGGTAGGGATTGGAGTCGTCTTTGCTGTCTCAGCTGCAGGTGGCACTAGTACCGGCGCCGGTACTTCTGCAGGTTTAGTGAGGGAAAATGGAAGCGAGGTAATCGGAGGTTCCTTTGCGTGTGTTAGGTCATGCGTAATAGTTGTCTATGAAGTGTAAGTGACATAGTCATGTTGCCAACGCTACAACTCACCTCTTTGGCAAAAGTAAAGCCCGCAGGAAGCTCAAACGTTGGTGCTTTCTTGGCCGCTTCCTCAAGCGCTTTCTGCTCCGCCAAGCGAGACTCCTCCATATCTTCGTCTTCGTCTTCAAAGGCTGCGGAGAACTTCGCACGTCGTGATACTGGGCGCTCTAGGTGATTTCGGCCAGTCCTCGCACGACCCACTCGCAATGAAGAGCTTAAAGGACCTTCACGAGACACTCTCGGTTCGAAGACAGGAGCTGAAGGGGGCGGAGGAACCTTCAGCTCTTCCTCACGCTTTTTCTTCTCTGCTTCTGCCTCCCTGCGCCTCTCCTCCCCCTCTGCTCTTTCGTCTTCCATTGCCTCGGCTCTCTCCTTCTCATTTGCTTCCTCTTCCTCCTTCTTGCGCCTTGCCAGCCACCTTTTCATCCCACCCTCTCCTGCATATGGTTTCGTGCCATTCATTGTTTCCCTTTCTTTCTCCTTCTTCCCCTTCCCCTTCCCTTTACTCTTCGTTCCGAGTCGAGGCTTGGCTGGTCTGTCATCGGTCATTAGTGTGATATGCTTCCCTTCTTTATGCAGGAACATATCCGGGACTGCGGTAGCGCCCTTCAATCGTGTAGGCAGCAGCGGAGTCTTGTATACCTCTAACTCATGCAAAGCTATTTCAGCTTTGTTGACCGGCCAAAGATGTCCTGCTAGATATAAGTCGAGTCACGAGGGATGATTCAATCATATAAGCGAACGTACGCGCAGAAACGTCTGTCATAGATCCCGTTCCGAACAAGATAGAGCTCTGACGAGCCGGTGCGCGTGTCTATAATGGTCTACGTGAGTGGTTCGTCCGTAACACACAGTATGCAGGACATACGCTACGCTGAGAATCAATTAGGGTTCCCAAAGTTAACTGTTTTGGGGGTTCCGCAGTACACTGCTTCTGAACACCAGGTGGAGGCTTTACAAACATGGGATTCGACATCAGAGCAGTCAGAGGAGGGGGGTCTCCTGGACCACGCTCTTGACGCGGTGGGACGACAGGACCAAAGCCAGTACCAGAAGGCTGAGGAGTGAGTGACAAGCGAACCCGGAGACGTCGTGGAGACATGGATAGTTCCCGACTGGCAGACGTGGATTCCCCTGCGTGATTTGGCTCCGATTGGAGATCCGAAACTGTAGGAGTGGTCTGTATACGAGACGAGAAACTTGAACGGGAAGGAGGATCGAGAGACATCGTGCGTGTCACCCCCTCAGGTTTGAGATGCAAACCGCTGGGAAAGGGAGATACGGTGCGTCGGTTACGTGGCAACTGATTCGAGGTCGATGGCAGATGTAGGGTTTTCCGAGGAGACCTGATGCTATCGCGGACGGCACCAGATGTAGAGTGATCTGATGTACGCAGTGGTCGGGCGAAGGCCGATCTGGGAGGATCGAGGTATGGTTGGGTGTCCCTATCTGGGGAACTGACTCTCATTCTCTTGGCCCTGCTTGGGAGAGTCCCATCCTCCATGTGAGTATCCTCGGGTACAACTGGAAGTCTTCTCCGCTTTCCTTTCGTGTCCTCGAACTCATCCTCTGAACCCGCGAACCAGGCGAAGGGGGCACTGACGATGTTTTTGATTGTGCCAAAGAACGAGTTGGAGCGAGCGAGAGGAGCGGCATGGTTTTGATGGGTATACGTGCTCATCGCTGTCTTGGACGGGGAGCGGGATGGGGGGGCGGACGTGGAGGACGATGGTGGTGGTGAAGAACGAGGCCTCCCTTCAGAACACGGGAGTTGTAAAAACAATTTGGCTTAGCCAAGGAGGTAGCTCAAAAAGGAAGGATTTTCACTCGGTTACGTCAGTGGCTACGCCCGGCCAAAGTCGCAGCTGGACTCGACACTGGTCAAAGTGTAACTCTATGTTGTCTCGAAATGTCGCAGGTCTTGTCGCCAAAAGTACCGTAACTTGCTCACGACGTGTAGCTGTCAGGAGAGCCCCTTGGATCCGGAATTTGGTGGACAGCATCGTCGAACAGCCCCACGTCCCCAGGAACGTGAGTCTGCGATTATTGCTAGTGGTCGTCGCATTTACACGTGGCCGCACATAGGAAGGCTGGCTGTTCGTCGATTCCGTCTTTCCCATCCGACTTGGCATTTGGGAGTATGCACGTCCTGATCGATTCACCCTATTGTCTCTGATCACAAACCCAGCGTACGCCACTATATTGGCGTCTTTCGCGAAGAGTCCCTGCTAGGGGAACTAGAATCCCGTCTTTCCGTCGTCAAAAAACACGGATTCAAGGTCCTCTTCCTTCACCCATACCAAAAAGATGGCGGTGTCTTTGTCAAGTTTGCCTACAGCGCTAGTGACAAAAAGAATGCACTGAAAGACATTGAAGACGAACTGAGGGCGGAAGCTGACAAGCATGCCATGCCATCTTGGGCTGGGCTCGACTGGGGCAATGTCTGGCTTGTCAAAGGTCAACCATGGTTGGAGGTCTGTTCTTACACCACATGGTAAGGTGCACCCATAACGTCCATCAGGATATGAACAGGTACCCCTCCACTCTGGTAAAAGTCGGGTTCGAGGGACTCGATGTCCAAGAGGAAACCCTCTACGAGCTTTTTCGCGCAAGTTGTTTGGTCATTGCGTTGATAAAGACATTTTCTCAGACATTCAACAGCCATACGGCCGCATACACGATATAACTCCTCCGAAACTTGTCCCTGCTGGAACTCTTCGTTCCGCGGATATTTCTTTTTCGCGCGTTCGTTCGGCTGCTATTGCGCGCAACACCATCCATGGGTATCAATTTCCGAACGGCAACCAGCCTACTCGCTTGCAGATACTTTACCAGCGACCTCTCCAGGCCCATGCTATCCGCAATTGGTTTACTAGTCACCCAAGAATAGTCCTTCCCATTTTGTTCTTCTTACTCGGCACTTTGACATACACTGTAAGTACCGAATGAATATTTGAGTTACGCGCTAACTAACCGTGCATAGATTTTTGACCCTATCCGAGCGCTTTCCGTCGAAGGGAAGATGCTGAACTGGTTCGATTACAGAGGTCCGCCAACCACTTGTTGATTAACATGCAGAAAGGCTAAACCTCTAAAAGAGTACAGACTCTTCAAGTGGCTGCGAACTCAAGCTCTTGATCGATTATCCCTCTCTTCTACACCTGAAAATACCCCGGTGACGGATCTGAGCGGATGGAAGGAGCGCAGAGAAGCAGAAAATGCTTTGAAAAGCTACTTAACTGACCCTCCACGCACGTTCTTTCTCAGTGAAATATCACATAAGTGTAGCTCACGAAGTTTGCAGTAACCGTTGCATTCGTTCATGGTCCCCAGGGTAGTGGGAAATCGCACTTGGTGTCCGCCGTATTGCAAGAAAGTGGCCGGTAAGTAGGGCTTTCGACCTATTTTTAGGCATCTAAGACCATTTATCAACAGGAAAACTCTGGTCCTCGATTGTGCAGAACTCAACAAAGCTGCATCCGATACCAGACTTGTAGCTGCTCTAGCACAACAAACAGGTTATAGGCCCATCTTCACCTTCCTTAATTCTCTTACCAACGTCATCGACATCGCGAGCGTGGGCGTCATTGGTCAAAAAGGTCAGTCATACCCCTTCTCCCACAATTGCCCCTTTATTCACTGTATATGCGCGTGAAGCCGGCCTCAGCAACTCCCTCCCGGACCAACTGAAACAGATCCTCGAAGTGGTTGGATCAGCGCTCATAAATGTAAACCGATCACTGCGCAAAGCTTCCAAGCAAGAGTTCAAAGCTCAGCGCGATGTGGAAGCCCGTAAGATTGAGGAAGCGCGCCGGACAGAGCGTATCCGCCGGGGTACCTGGCACGATGGCAGACTAGACTGCGTTGCTGGAAACGGTATCATGTCTGAGCTTGGCGTTGGTGATGAGGTTTTCAGCAATGAAGGCAGCGATGTTGGATCGGATAGGGAGGACGGGACGTTCATGATGGAGGAGCTGAAAAAGGAGAAAGAAGCGGAAGATGAGCTTATAAGGAAGGAGAGGACTGCAGAGGAAGTTGAAGCCATTGCTGCGCTTCCCGTTGTGGTCATCAAGAACTACGGTGCGCGCAGTAGTGTTTACAGGGAAGAACTACAGAACGTGCTTAGCCAATGGGCGGCAACCCTGGTGGAGAACAAGGTAGGCGATTGTATCGTCATGTCTCGTCATGGCCACTCACCGACTTATTTTAGATTGCGCATGTTGTTGTAGTCAGTGATAACAGAGAAAAAGCGAAGTTAATTGCACGCGGTATGTCCTGATTTATCACGAGTATACTGAATGGCTCACTCGTCATTTTTACTGTTAGCTCTCCCATCCAAGCCTCTATACTTTATCCCCCTGTATGATGCAGACACTGGCAGCACTTTGGCGTTCGTGAAGCAACGTCTACGTGATGTCGGGTTGACTGCTGAGCTAACCAAACCGGAAGTAACCAGTATTGAATGCCTCGGCGGGCGCGCGAGCGATCTTGAGATTGTCAGTCGGCACATCCTTCTTATTTAACCATTTTGTTAACCATGACCTCTAGTTCATCCATAAAGTCCGTAACGGTCAAGCCGTCGAGGATGCTGTCGAAGACATCATATCCCGCAGCATCAGCGAGCTCCGGAAGAATGCCTTTGGCGAGGACATCGAGGATGCAAAATCTCTGTCATGGACACGCGAGCAGGCCTGGAGCGTGCTTAAGCAACTCGCAGTGAAAGCAGAGGTGAGTCTCTCCCGCTAAGCGATATTTGGCAAGTCCTCACCGATAATGTGAACCCGTAGCTTCCTTATTACGATGTATTGGCAAACTTCCCGTTCAAGGGGGACGAGCTCGCTCTGCGTTCTATGGAGCACGCGGAGTTGATTTCTATCGGAACGTTGAACGGTAGGTTGCATTCATTTCGATTATGCGAAAAAATATCTGAAATGTTGTGATCAGGCCGACCGTCTACCATACGCCCAGGAAAACCCGTGTTCAAACACGTGTTTGAGAGACTTGTGAATGGTGGGTGTCCCCACTGGCTTTCTGCATAATCATGTTGTTTGAACCCTGCCGCAGACCTCGTCTTTCGAGCGACGCAAGATATGGCGGTGAACGACAAACTAATCGCTAGCGCGGAAAATACAATCAAATCTTGCGAAGCCGAGCTTGCTACGCTACAAGAGATAGCTGGTCCCGCAAGGTTTTTCCATTCACTGTGGCAGAGCAAGCGGGCATCGGTGGAGAGGCGCAGATACCTATTGAAGAAGATGTACGAGGCACAAGCGAGGATCCAGACGTTGGAGAAGCAGAATATGAACTTGAAGAGGACATTGGCAAGGGGAACTTGATTCGAGTTTTATTATCCGCATACAATTACATTATCGTGTATCACACACCACTCTCTTTATTCCAATGATCTTTGAACTTGGACCCCTCCCATGTCCTGCAGGAAAAGTGAGGACCTTAGCAATTATGGAAAGCAGGGGCTTTGAAATATAACAGAGACAAACAACGCCTGAAACCCCAGATTGCAGTGCTGATCATTGAGAATAATTTCCAAATCTGCGACCATGGCGAGTGTTGATGGACAAGGTCATCTTCTATCGTTGAAGGTGATGCGGGTGTCTGTGCGTGATCGCTTCCGACTCGGAGCTCCTCATACTCATGAATGATAAACATCGTTGCTCATAGCGGCCCGGACTCGCAACTGCTTGGGAACCCTTTTATTCCAGTTCGTCCTCCTTTTCCGCTCACTCTACTGCGTCGATCCTCTCTCTACAAGGCACGACCCCGCTCCACGGTCACCCCAAGACCCTGCGCGATCTTACACACATCTCTGAATTCCTCACCCTCCCCACCGCATTCGGTGCTATCCAGCTCGGCGAAACGTTCTCCTGTTGTTTTTCTGTCAACAATGAAACCAACGCAGCGGTCGATGGCGTACATGTCCGCCTCGAGATGCAAACCGCGAGCTCCAAGTCACTCTTGTGCGAGTTCGGCGGGGCGGGATGTACGCTCGCGGCGGGGGACGGGCTCGAGGACGTCGTGCATCATGAAGTGAAGGAGCTCGGTCAACACGTCCTGGCGTGTACGGTCACGTATCGGCTTCCACCTGGGTATCCTTATACACCGGGACCAGTGGAGGGCTCGGACGACCCGAGCTTGCAGAGCTTTCGGAAATTCTACAAGTTTTCGGTGCGTTTTCGTTCGCCTTCTTTTGGATGTGTGTGCTATGGATCTCACGATGATGCGATAGGTCACCAATCCCTTGTCCGTCAAGACCAAGGTCCACGCTCCGAAATCCCCCTCTGCCCTCCTCCACCCGCCCGAACGCGAAAAAGTGTTCCTCGAAGTCCACATCCAAAACATGACACAAGAGACCATGTGGTTCGACCGGATGGAATTCGAATGCGCAGAGGGCTGGCGTGCGTTGGACGCGAACCGCCTCCCTAGCGCTGACCCCCGGGACGACGGCACGCAGGCCCTGCAACCGTTCTCCGGTTCGATGGCGCTCATGCAACCCCAGGCCGTTCGACAATATATTTACATCCTCTCACCAACCAACATACCGACGTTCCCGGTAACGCATCCACCTGGGTCTGTAATTCCCCTCGGCCGACTTGACATCTCATGGCGCTCCAAATTCGGTGAACCGGGACGTCTGTTGACTTCCGTGAGTATCGTCTCCCCAGCCTGCGTGGATGCTCACGTGCGCGCACAGATGCTCTCGCGCAGAATTCCGGGCCCACAACAGCCACCACCCCCACCGATCCCATCGCAGCCCCCCAGCGCCATTCCGCCCTACCTCCAACGCGGACCACAAGGAACCCCCTCCAGTCCATCCAGACCCCGCTCTCCCCAACTCCCAGTATCCCGACCCAACTCACCGCCCCCAGGCACGTTCAGATCCAACTCCCCATTTCGCCCCCGACCCCAACCCGGAACACCGATCCCGGTCTCGCGCCCTCTATCCCCCGCACCCTCGGTGATGGTTCCCGGCACACAACCACAACCGCTTATCATACCAGAGTCCGCGCCGGATCTAGACGTCGACCTCGTCGTCGTGCGACGTGCCGGCGACACGCTCCGCGTGGGGAAACCCTTTACGCTCGGACTCAGGCTGAGCGTCGCGGCCACGGTTCCGCGAGGTCGACGTCGGAAGGTTCGCTTCGTCGTGCAACATCTCATGCCTCGGCGGGTCTCCGCTCAAGCTCAGAGCGTGTCAGAGACCGCCGTGGCGAGCAGTTCGGCACCCTCGCGTTTTCCGTCGCATGCGTCTACTGTGACGAACGCGACGCAGGCGCCGGCAGAACCAGCGCTCGTGTCGTCACCTCAGGGACTGGTCGCTGCTGGAGGCGACCCGCTGTTATCGCTACCACCGCCGTATTTCGAGTCACAAGACGAAACGAGAAATGCAAAGCTCCGTGGATGCTCGTTCCTCGGTCAATCCGCAATCCCGTTGGACCCCATGGACTTCACACAGCAGGACGTCGCGGCCGGCGACCCTCCTCGCGTCGAAGCAAGCCAGACGTTCGAACTCACCTTCCTACCAGTTCGCACCGGTTTCGTCTGTGCTGGTGGACTGCGACTCATCCTCATTGGTGATCATCTCTCAGACGCAGATGTGGAACCAGATATATATATTTCTGCAAAAGAACCACGCACATTGAAGGAGCTGGACGTCATTGCAGAGGTATGGATCCAGCCGTGACACAATATCATAGTCATCTGTTGTACGAAACGCTTCGTTGTTGTACGTTATCCGTCTCACGATTCCACTCGTGAGCCCGGGGCAACACGGGGTGCATCGGTCATACAGTGATCCATGGGTGACTGACGAGGTGCTGAACGGCGACGAGCGCGTGGTAGCGCACGTCTGGGTTTGGGTGCGTCATGAGCTCCATCGCGCGTGCTTTGGCACCCAGATCCGTGATGACTCTAGAGACGTGGTGTCGGTCTGGTGAGGCTGATCGGGAAGGAGCGTGACTTACTTCTTTCCTCGTTCGTAGTGTTTGACATACTGTCCGAGGTCGTGTACTGCGACAGCGAGTACGAGTTGATCCTCCGTCGTGTTCAACAGGCGGACAAGGATCCTAAATAAAATGTAGTTCAATGCCCAATCACAATGTGTAAAGTAACACCAACTTGAGTTGTTCATAGTCTTTCTCGTTCAGCTTGGACGCGTTTTCTCGCCAAAAGTCGTCCGACTCGTGCACAGGCGTCCAGGATAGATGGCCAGACGCCAGCTCAGAGACATACTCGTCATAAGTCCTTGAGTCGGTGTCAGCAAACCAGACGATCGTGCTTCACTGCGTCACTCACGTCAAACTCTCGAAATTGCGTTCTAGCTCGTCTCTGACAAACTGAACATCTTCAAGGATATCCTCATCGGAAAATTTACGCGCGGAGAGGTTCTTTGAGAACGGAAGTAGCTGGGCGACGAGCATGGCTGCCAAATTGGCAGAAGGGGCTTTCGTTATCAGATTCTAGCGGGGAGATCATGAGCGACCAACGCAAGTAAGACGAATGATACATACGCGGAATGTGGCGACGATTACGCGAATGACCTTCTCTTTAGCTGCCGCTTGGGCAACCGAAATCAATAGGGGTATGATGTCAAATTTCCTATAGGTATGCTCGGTGATAGCTGTCATGTAGAGAAACGAGTTACCTACTTGTTGATCTGAGCAGCGACGTCTTGTTCGAACGTCAAGAGCCACAAGCAGAATATGACTTGATAGCTCATCTGAGGGGTGGGTTTATGACGAAGGATTTCCACCAACCTGTGCGAGACAAATGGGACCATGATGGACGAAACACTAAAACGGGACATACCCAGCGATGATACCGGGAATGGCCCAGACTGCTCTACGGCAATCTGGACGAGCCAACAAGGCCTCAAGGCATTGCACTCCGACTTCGCGCTTGTTCGATGATTGGCCCTGAACGAGGGATGCGAGGACCCTCAGGAAAGGTTGGAGATGTTGGTGTTGAAGCGGTGTGGACTCGGAGCTGAGGAGTATGGTGAGGATCTGCGCAGACTTGAGCTGTACGAATTCGTCTTGAGCCTCCAATGTCCTTGGTGAGGCATGAAGATCTCTCTATTGCGTGAAGAAGAGTAAGGACTACCTTAGAAGCGGCAAGTAGGGCAGGTCGGGATCCGACTGCGCAGCCCTCGTGAAGAGCGGTATGCGTTCATCGTGATCTATCCACATGCATCATCAATCCGCTGCAATCCGAAACCAAGCGCACGCGACACACCCAAGAGCGCGTCGGCGATCAAGACGAGGAGACACTGCATGGTATCGACTCTTTGAAGCTTCTTGAGTAAGCGGAGATAGAGAAGCGCGTATATCTGGCCGTCGGAAACGAGGATGGACTCCATCCTTGCCCTGGGCTGTCTGTCTACCTTTTTGATGAGGGCGAGCTCCTCCGAGGTGACGAGTTCCGCGCGCTGGTATCCCTATCGCAGAGGTGAGCGGTGACGAGCAAAGAAAGGACATGCACACCTCCCAAGGGACAGGCTTTGACCTGATCTTTGCCGAGTTCTCGTCGAGGTAGGCATTGGAGACGAGCGAGACCGACATGGCGACTAAGAGGTTCCAATCATCGCAGCGACCCGATCATAGGTCAACTTTTTCTCACGGTCATCGGGTCACTTTTCAAGGCATCCCAGTAAAATACACCCAGAACACGGTCATGAAGTTCGCTGGACGGGTCTGCAGGCGCGCGTTCGCAACGGAGGCGACGTCGCGTCCCAACTTGCACACCGCCGTCATCCTCAACAGGTCCCCGCTCATCACCCGCACGCCGACGCCCTTTGAGAAAGCATTTTATGCCTACCAAACCCGCATACACCGCGCCTTGCGCAACCCCTTCCCAACCGAGTTTTACTTCAAGCAGGGCTCACCACTCGAGACCCGGTTCAACATTGAGGAGAGAAGACGCGAGCGCAGGGCATTCGGCGCGCCGTTTGGCTTGAATCCTTCCGAGGAACGGAACGAGGCCACCGAGCTCATGGAAATCGCCATGAAGGACGAGATGGACGAGTCCATGCCGCGCATTCACAACGCGGACGAGACCAACGATCTTCAGAACCTCAACAGGAGAGGCCAGCGAAATCTCTATCTCTTGCTCAAGACGCGAGAGAACGGGCAGGACGTATGGCGGTTTCCACAAGGGAACGTACAAAAGGACGAATTTTTGCATGTGGTGAGTGTCACTGAGGTGTCGTCGGTTGGATTTGTTCGGAAAAGACTCCTAGGCTGCACATCGGAGACTCGACGCAGAATGTGGACGACACATGGACACCTGGATAGTGAGCCGGAACCCAATAGGCGTCTATCACCCTACCAAACAAGACACCCAAGACGTGAGTTTCATCCCCGTTGTCGAAACCCTTGTTCCGAATGCTCTGCAGGACGTCGTCTTCTTTTATAAAGCCCGTATTCTCGCAGGACAAGTTCGTCCAGACCCGGATCGATACCAGGACTTTGCATGGTTAACCAAGGGTGAGATCAGCAAGCGGACAGACGAGGGCTATTGGCTGGGTATAAAAGATATGCTGTCAGACTTTTAATGTATCTCCCACCGTGCTCTACTCCCGGCACCCAGCGCTTCAGCGCTCACTATATAGCCACGACTTCAGCTCAGGGGCCTTCAACTCATGATCTGATTTAAGCCCATGGTGAGCACGCTCACACTTCCCATCCCTCGAGCCCCCTTTGCATTAGGAAGGTCATTCTAGTTTGATGGCCGAAGCTGAGGTGCAAGTAAACAATAACAAAAAGAGCAGATACGCTAGGCCCACTCACGGCCAACAAGCAAATCGTGAGGCTCATGCCATGGTCTGATGTTGACCTCATCGCGGGCACCAAGCGAATGAAGGTAACTTTCAACGGAGTAAAAGCCCTGTTCGACAGCGATTCGAAGAGGTGTTTTCCCACCAGTATTGACTTCGTAGGGATCGCAGCCATAAGCGATCAGGAGCTCTACAACCTCCCTATCTTCGTGCAGACCTTGAATGAGTGACTCCAACACGACGCGGAGCACGGAACCCCCAGCGTCATTGCGTGCATGGACATCACCTCCATTCTCGATCAGGAAGCAGATCATCTCTACTGTCTTCCAAGTGCTATGTAGGCTCAACTTGAAAGGTATGTCGGATGGGAGGGGAAGCCAAGAGAAAGCAGGTATTGCACAACGGAGGTGTGAGCCTGTTCGATAGCAATGTGAAGCGATGTCTTTCCAGAAGAATTGACTTCGAGGGGGTCACAACCACGACCAATCAGGAGTTCTGCGATGTCCAAAGCATCGTCTTCACTAAATGACTCCAACACAATGTAGAACGCCGGGTCTCCAGTCTCGGTGTGCATGTGGACATCAACTCCCTCCTGGACCGCTGACATTTTGGCTCCAATGTGACAAGCAGCAGGTCAGGTCAGTTCCGTCGAGAGACTATTCCGTGTCACTACCCGCGACATTTCCGTACAAGTGGGAAAACAAAAACTTTCGAACATACAGATAGCAAACCCAACTCGATATCTCGTTCTAAACAAGCTCACAATTTCTCCTGCTCTCTGGGTACAACTGGCAGGAGTTCGTCAGTCCAATGCCATCAGATCACAGCAGAGGCATCCCCACCTTTCCAGGATTGAACAAGTTCAGCGGATCAATCGCGCGTTTCACCGTTTTCATGAGCTCTACCGTGTCCTCTCCGAGTTCCTCGACGAGGTACTCCGTCTTTCCAATCCCGACGCCATGTTCGCCCGTACCTGACCCATCCAAGACAGTCAATATTCAACCGCCAACAAAACATTCAGGAGAGAGGACAAATATGTGCCGTCCATGGCAATCACGGTGGATGAGTCTGTGGACGGCTTCGCTTATGAAAACCATGGTGGCGTCAAATCCAGCGGTCGACTTGCGAGCCCTCTGACGCGTCTTGATGACTTTACCAGACGGAAGTACGACCGTCTGGTTGTCGTTGCATGTATAACTGAATGCAGAACAACGCCGAAATCGACACTTACG
>JBBPMW010000959.1:0-12730 GCA_038090535.1 Tylopilus alboater | reverse complement strand
AAACATCCCTACTGGGGTTAAAATAGCTCTGAAGGATGTCTTCAAGAAATATCAGAAAGCATCTGAGGCTGAAAAACTGGATATGATTGTTAATGTTATCATGCAGAATAGCATGAGTGAGCTGATTCAATACATGTTTTAACATACTACTTATTAACAACTATATTCTGGAGATTCCAGCAAGTAAATAAAATAATCTCAAAACCAATGGAGTTCTGGAAATGTTTCAAAATGCCTAGTGGAATTCCTGTATATCTAGTGACTGTCTATGCAATGGCAAAGTGTGCTTTTGATCTATGATACTTTTCCACCTTGGACCCTTGCATGTATAGGCAATGTCCTTGAATGACTGGCATAAACTTACACCTCGGCCAGACAAGTGATCTTGGAATCAATCCACTGGCATCTACAGTTGGGGCAATTATACATAGTGGTTCCAGGATCCATCATCAGGATGGTATATAGGTGATGCTTTCTAATTTCAAGAAGGAAAAATCATGTGAAATTATAATGGACAAAGACTTTTGCTCAATTGCCTCCTTATATGTAATGATGGTTAAGATCACCCAGTTGTCAGCAAGGCTGCCACAGGCTTCATTAAGACACTGAGAACTCCCCAATCAATCAAATCCTTGTTGTTTTCTTGTAACCACCCATCTGCCCACTTGAAATGCCTTTTCCTAAGGAAACCAAAATGCACAGAGGGTTGAGTGTGCAGATCTATTGATGAGCCCCATGAATCTGACCAGCCTGAGAGAAGCACCAAGGGAGAGGGAAGTAAATACAAATTCAATCACCCCATTCCTTGATGAACACACAGAACAATGACATACCTCATCAATTCACAACCACTCACATGTCTTTTGTGCCAGAAGTCCCCATGCAAAGAAGACCTTCCCACTTCTGGTATCAGTAAAGAACTCCCACCCCTTTTTTGCATGCAAGTTGGCTCTGTGGGCACAAGTGACTGTGAGGCAGGTATTAATCCAGAGAGAAACAAAAGGTGAGGGAAAGGTGAGGGAAAGAGGTGACTGACCCTATTTTGAGAGGGGAAAATGCAGGAATGTGACTCGAGTCAGCATGCTAGTTTGTGACTGACCATGTGTTTGACCAGCACCATGGTATGGATCCTGATGTCCAATTGATGGTGAGCCTGAGTTGGCACAACAAAAAGCAAAGTACAACAGTCTGGACCATCCTATCACAACTGCCTTGATGGCGTTGAGTGGCATCAATCATGACCACAAATAGATGTCTTCAGCTGAAGGAATGCACAGTTCCAAATGCAGACCTGAACCATCATGGCATATCCACTCATCTGGTGGGTATCCTTGATGCTACTTGATCTCCAAATTTAAGAAATCTTTGAGCTGCAGGAAACAGGTCAGCACTCCTCTAGTGGTGTGCAAAACCTTGAAACACACCTCGCGAAAACAGGGCTTGGTAAATTCACCCTGGAGCACCATCCTTCATGATGTGCCCATCATTCAAGATTCTCAATAATGTCACTTACATCTTCAGAGGAATCACCAATGCTGGTTGTCATTATGGTGATCATTGACCTAGGGAGGAGTTCAGCATAGCATCGGCCAGGCAGGACAATGGAGGGGGTGCTGAGATTGCTGCCCAGATCTCGATCTTGTGCTTCTTGGACCTGGCACTGGCAACAGCACTGGCTGCAACACATTTCTAAGATATGGTGGGTGACATTCTGGCTGCTTTCATTAGCTGGATGTGAGTGGGTATATAGCGGGTCAGCGTGAGTCAAGTGCACATTGTCGCTCAGACGCACAATAGGGGGTTTCCTCTTTGGGTCACGAGTCAAAAGTTTACTGACACCTGAGAGGCTATCCTGAGATGCCAGAGACCTACCTTCTCTTTGCCTTAGCCATCTTTCGGCTGAGAGCCCACCTTTCCTTTTGGAATCGACTCCGTTTTACCGGACGAACCTCATCCTCCCCATCCTTCATCTCGTCCCACAATCTCGTTCCATACTGAGACAAGACATTAGCTTTCTTCATCCTGCCTCCGCCTTTGCGCGTCCTTCTTTTTCATCATCAACCGCGTAAATTTCTCCTCCTCGAACTCGGACATCCGTTGAATCTCGCGTGCACGATCCGAGGCCAGCGGGGGCATTGCGCCCAGGCCAGAGGAAGACTCGATGCGCGGTCGCGATGGATCTTGGTGAAGGGACGAGGAGAGCGTTTTTGGGATTGGCTGACACCAAGCTGGAGGTTTATTGCCAGCTTTTCTGTGTACGGCATCGGGGGGCTTGTAAATGCCATCGCGTTTGTCTACCTCTCCATTGTCTTCTCCGAACTCGCATATGAGGCTTGGTCGTCGTTGACCAGGTTCTGAGAGTTGGATCAGAATGCCAAGGGGTCTGAGTGAACTTGAACGATAGCGCTGTCAGTGGGTATCAAATGAGAGCAAGCGAGTACGACTTACCATCGCGCCCTTTTTTGACGCATCGTCCACGATGCGAACGAGTTTCTCGATCTGATACCTGTCCTGCTTCCGAGGACCTTTGTTTTTTCAAGCGCGACACAGCGTGGCCCAAGGATGGTAAGGTTCAGTTTGCAGCACATCACCTGCCGCATGCCGTGCGGCGAGAAGGACAAGCAATTGAAGGTAAAATAACATGAGGTGGTGTTTGAGAAGCAAGAGCGATATGCCATCGCCCGAAGAGGCACTGCGACTCTGGCCGCACTCCCCCCACACCAAGCTACTAGTACTCTTGGTCAGCAAGACAAGCCTCGGAGTCATTATTTGGAGCCCTCTATGCGCCCGCTTTTTGCACATGTGCAGAACCGGCGCTGATGCCAACCGACGCGCTGTCCAGAGAGGGAGTATCCTGGACCATGTTCAACCGTGCTTTACCCATGGCATGACCTCAGGAGTTCTCCCGGGTCTGATCCAGAAACGAAGCGCCTGCCTCAGCGCTCATGGATGTTTCTTTTGTTTTTGCGCATACTGCCTGTAGTATGTACAACAACGCGGCACTCTTCGCCAGGTTTATGTCGTTCTCTTGCAGACACAATGCAATCGGCCTACCAATCGTCGAGGCTTAAAGTTAAAATCACCCTCCGAGTCCGCCGCGGTACTACATTGACGATCGCGCTTTTAGCCAAAAACGTTTCGGCCGAGCTGACTGATGCGTTAGTCTTGCAGGCTCCTTTACGCAATTGAGCTTTTACACCCAGTTTGAGCAGCGGGGCTCGATATCAGACCTCGATGAGGTACCTTCCCTCAAACGTCATGTGTTGGACCCTTGCACGAATGGGCATCCTGATCAGACTCTTTCACTAGGCAACCTTGCGAGTTCCCTCCATTCCTTTTTCAACTTCGGCTCGGAATCCTGACCTCGAGGATACACTTGCTCTCGCTCGCAATATGGTGGAACTTCGCTCGCCAGCGCATCCTGGTCGAGCTCGTTCACTTGGCCACCTCGCAAGTCACCTTCATACTCGATTCAAGCACTCAACTACCCAGGACGTCAGTAGCCTCCAGGAAACATTCAGTCTATATTCCTAGCTCTCCCAAGTTTCTCAGATAGTGCCCTCAGCTCATCTCGGACGTCGGAAAAGTTGGGTCTAGGCAGCTGAAGAATGTGAGCGCAGTACGACCGTTCTAGCTTACCAGACATTTTTACGCCTCAGTGTGCATCACCTCGCTACTCTACCGACTCTCCCCAAGCATTTTACTTTGCTCAAACAGCTCAAGACATCCAGTAGTCGATGGATTCTCGTCCTGTATTCGCTATGACAAGCATGTAGCTGCAGTTGAACTTTTAAGTGAGGCCGTAGTGTCTTCTGGAGCCACTGGCAGTTACTCTGCCTTCGTTCTTCCTAGTCTGATCACCAGACTACGTGCTTCCCTTGACGAAATTATAGCATGCCAGTGTGGTGACACGGGTTGTAGGGCAGGCGCAGGCTCTAGGAATAAACACTGAACTGACCAGCACCATATTGTATCAGATCTGTCACGACCCTATATCTTGCATTCAAGACCAGGATGCAACAATCACCAATGTTGCTGAAGAGTTCAAAGAGAACGGGTTTGTTCACTTAGCCTGCTACCGACGGTGACGGAATCCCGGATCGGAAGCGACCGTTTGAGTTGGTGGTTTGCTTTGGGTGACGCCGTTGAAGGTCGAAAACTTCATGCGATACGACTTGCATAATCCCCAGTTTGCATATCTCCCTGCTTGCCATACGTCACATGGAAGTCGGTCCGACCCAGCCGGGCAGATCAGATACCGTGGAACTTTGAACGCTGTTGAAAGGACCCACCATGTCGCTCCTCCTCCTCTCCGCCCTGGACGTCGATGCAGTGATATCAGAACTGCAGCCAAACGATCTTGAGGCCCTTGTGGCCTCCGTCTTCCATAAGCTCTCCTCCAGGTCAGATTATGCATCCCCACACAGAACATCCATATCGATGACACGACACACGGCACTCTTCATGCCATCTCGCGTACCAGACATCGGAACGACCATCAAAGTCGTTTCTGTTCCCTCTGTCCCAGGCGATCGACAAGGGTTGCCCGCCTCCACCCTCGTCCTAGACGAACTTACCGGCTACGTCAAGGCAATCGTGAACGCCACCGCCTTGACGGCTCTGCGGACTGCTACTGGCGCGATTCGATTTCCCCTCGATCGATGCGACAACCGGGACGTCCGAACGTGACTGACCAAATGACAGGATCCGTCCTCGCCACTCGTCCCCTCATCTCCAAGATGCCAACGACCTTGGTCGCGTTCGGGGCCGGAAAACAAACCAAAGTCCACGTCGACCTCTACCTCCGCGTATTCCCATCCTTCGAATCGTGCACCATCGTCAACCGCACGGACAACGCGCGTCTACGCGAGCTTGCGTCGTCTCTACGTCAGTCGCATCCTTCCATAGCGATCGACACGATGACGCTCGACGACAGCGATCGTGTGAAGCACGCTGTACGAAACGCGGACGTGATCTGCACGGCTACGTCGTCCGAGAAGCCACTCTTCCCATCCGAGTGGGTCTCGCCTGGAACACATCTGAACCTAGTGGGGAGCTTCACGCCGAGAATGCACGAGGTCGGCTCAGAACTCATCCGTCGGGCCTGGAAAGTCGTGGTAGACTCGCGAGAGGCGTGCGCGATCGAAGCCGGAGAACTCATCGCTGTAGGCAAGGCGACTGATCCAAAGACAGATTTGATCGAGCTCGGTGAGCTGGTAGAGGAGGGTGACGATGCGAAATTCGTACCTGTGGAGCTGCCAAAGGACTTGAGAGAGCAAGATGGATTGACTATATTCAAGTCTGTGGGGGTTTGGCTCCAGGACGTGGCTATCGCAAGTCTCGCACTCTCCCATGCAGAACGTATGGGGTACGGAACACGGATTGAAAATTATCATATATGACAAGTAAAACTTCGTCGGGGCTGGGGGGGTCATGTTATGATAGTGTCGTGCTAATATCAGCTTTTGAACACAATATATACAGCAAAGTATGGTAACCCATGACATTCCTCGACACATCGCAACTACAACAACATATGGTGATACCTATATGCATCAGTTCGCAACAAAAACCTGGCTTTGCGAGAGTCGTACAAAAAACTAAGATGGGTCTCTTGTACTCCTTCAAACTTGCTGCGAGCCTAGTGAGCGAGAACACAGCGACCGCGCCCAATGCAAACCCAAACCCAAACCACTTGCGGTCTCGGGCTGTGATAGAAACCTCCGTGCTGCGATGCAACATTGGCCTAGGGCTGTCTTTATCGAAATTGCTCTGGGGAGTCATGCCAAGGATAGCATCTGGTGCTGTGTGCAGGCCCGGCAGACCGTCCAGAGAACGCATGTTCTTGAGAAGCCAATACGTGCGGAGAGGCAACTGGAGTATCGACACCTCATCACCGGCACCGCCGTCCCCCGGGTGTTATGGTGTAGACAAGGGAACAATGGACAAGGAAAAATTGAATGTGAAAAGTATCGTCACAATGAGGGACGAAGTACAATTTACTACAATTTAAAGGTCACCGGAACGATACGGCCCGTTGCGGGCCCAGTGGCTGCGCTCGCGCTTGCCAATCCAACACCTGTCCCCGTTCTTCGCCCGAGTCGTCGACGAGGCACGACTCGGATCAATGGTCTTGAAGTCTTCTAAGAATGCTTGCGCAGGCAACAAAAGGAAGTCGGGTCGCATGTCTTCTCCGTCCGGAAGAAGTCGGCATGAAGTGGTGAATACGGAACGAATTGACAGCAGACTCAGACTCAGAGCCTGAGGACATCCCAAGCCTTGGCACCAAACGGACACAAACGAGCGCTCGAGCAGGTGCATTTTTACTCACGGATCCCACTCGTCGTTCGCACAAGGGGACAACTGTCAACTATCCGGACCTTCTCTCCCGGTTGAAGGTTACATAAAGAGCCGGCCCGACTCCCGGGCCCCGGAGTGTTCTTCCACAGCTTTTATCATTGTCAGCGGGGGTTTTGGCAAGAATCTGAAGGGGAGCCACCAGCCTCACGACTACGATGGGTCACATGACTCGGAGGCGACATGTGCAGTGACACTGAATCATCGCGATCAGCGCTGTTGAAACCCAACGTTTCGACTCCATGCGGATGCTGCCTTTAGTCGAAGACAGGTCCGGGATCCTCTGCCATGCCGCCAACTGCGGCACGCGACAAGCATGCGACAGCGCCCCAATGATAATGGTCATCGTGCTGAGTATTGGCATGATTACGTCCCAGTGGGGGCTTGTGGATGAACCTCTCCTTCGATCGAGCGGTGGGACAAGGAAATCATGAAGATGAGGAAGGACAGATGTCCTGGATCTGCATAGTACTATGAGATCCGGCCAGAGGTCTCGCAGCGATCGATGTGGTCCTGTGTGATTTTTCAGGTGGTTGACTCGAACTGTCGGACACAGACGGGGTCGGAGGACGCAGCGAGTGCCGTATCATATCGAGGCTCTCAAAGTGTATCGACAACCGATCTGCCACAAATGAAGGAAGGAGGTTGGCTGAAAACGTTGCAGATGTTGATTAGCCTGAGAGCGTCGTCGTCGGGGTACAGCGCTGTAAAAGTGCGTCTTCCACGGATGACACCATCCGGCAAAGGTCCAGAGCCTACTATGACGCGCCGTTCAATGCAAACGTCATTGCGCGCGATGGGCCGATGGCCCGTCTCAAGTAAACAATCAGCGATATACGTATCGCAAGTGTGAGATATCACGTTGATTAAAGGGTAGCGAGAAAAACAAATCATGAAAAATACAGTCATTTGTACTGGGTGATGTCGAAGACAGAAAAGAGGGTTGCAAACAAGATCGATAAAGTGACGGATGAGATGGGAGGACCAGAGCCAACAACAACATGGGTTCCCATACCAACGCGAGGGAGAGGAAGGTCTCAAACGTTCATCAAAGCAACGGTTGCGATGTCCAACGGTCATGGAGGGGAAACAAATGCCGCTCGGACGCACGAGCGTGTAGTTCAAGCCGTCAAAGCACGTCAAATACGCGCACGCTGTCTACCAGCTTGTTCAATATGACCGGGGTTGTCTCCTGTACCCGAACGGTGATCAGACTATCCGCCACAACCCTCCTGTATGCTGCCACGTTGCCAAAATCCGAGGTGAGCAACAGCGCACCGAACGGCTGTCTCAGTCGAGAAATGACTTGGAGGGCCAGCATCTCTTTGTCACTCGGCGTCAGAGTCGACGGGGGACGAAGGGATTCTGTAAATGAATGGCGTTTTGGAAGTAATGTGTCTGAAGGGTGTTGAAAAGATGTTGCATCTCGACGCCGTGCGGTGGTCCGTCCAAACGGCAGCCCAAAGCGGGAAGCGAGCTGCTCCGTTCGTGATTGCGGGGCAGTCAAGGTGGTACTGGAAGCTGAAGGACCAAGCAACGAAGGCAGCTCGCTGATCGTAGAAGTTTGATCGTCTGCGTTCTCCTCAGATATCGTCTCGAAAGCACTTCCAAAAGGTCGTTGGTCAAGAAGAAAGTCGATCCATGGGTGAATGAGGTATAAAGGATTGAGTAGAGAGAGATCCTCCTCTGTCCTGATCTCCACAATCCCGAGTGCGGCAGTCTGTGCGCGGAAAACTCGTGCCGACTGGCTCCCAGAAACCGATAAAGGCCCGAGTTTGAAAACAATGCATGGAAGCTTCAACCGCTTTCCTACGAACAACGGGACAGGGAGCTCACTTAGTCGGTCATACAAATTTGTGACCGAAGTAAGATCAGGTAAAGTGTTGCGCAATCCGGTCGTGATGGTCTTCATTTCGGCACCTGTGATGGCCCGTGGAATGTAAAAAGTCGCCAGCTCTTTGAACACAATGATGCTGCTTGGGAGGCAGCTGTTGAAATTTCCCGATTTCCCGGTCCATGCAAGGATACTCGTGTCTCCCGAGCTCGGGAGCAGCTGAGCAAACAGTTTCCCTAGTGCTTGATCCCCCTCACCATATACGACTGGCAAGGACATGGAGAATATCCCAAGTAACGAGTACGCTGCGTCCTCGACGAGGGTCGTCTGTCGTGTCGAAGCTAGACACAACTTCTCCCGTATGTCATCTAGCCCAGGTCGGAGCGCCATCAACGCTCGTGCCGAAATACCAGATGCCTCCTCCATCTCCGAGACGATCTCCACTGACTCTTTGTGATTGGGGATGTCGAGGTTCAGGTATGGTGACCAGTCCTTGTTGTAGAACCGGACCACCTTGGACGCGTGATATTCCTGGAATGTCCAGGCACGACAGTTCCAGATGCTGTCCACAAGACGCCGCCATGGAACGTCGCAGAGATAAACAAGTGTCAAGGCAGAACCGTGGTACCACTTGAACATGGAAACCAGGGCTTCTTGGAGCACAAAGTGATCCACCTTGTTTATGCAACACGTATCACTCCATGCCCAATGCAGCCCGGCATCCCGTACGATCTCGCAGAACCTTCGAAGTTTGTTGTTGGTGGGGGATTCTTCGAGATCGTACACCACGATAAGCATGACTTTCTCGAACAGAGGTTCATTGTCCTCCCACTTGTGTGAGAACATGCCATAACGATAATACTGCATAACGTCATGCTCGACACGAGCTTGGTCGATGTGCGTCGTCATCGAGGATATCAGCTGGTTGAAGACCGGGAGCGATTCGAATGCAGAAGCCTGTTCAGATTTGTCGACGAGGCAGCCGGAGACCGTGTTAATGAGCACACGCGGCGAGTCACGGATGGCGCCTTGAACGGCCTTCCGGATAGCCACTCTAGTCTCTCCTGGGTTTATGTATTGACGATAACGCTCTGGGAGACAAGGTCAGTTGACGGACTTGAGTATGATGCTGACACCCTCACCGCAAACCTCTGGATCAGACGACTGCGACATCTTCGACAGCATCGTCTCGAATGCATTAATTGCATTTTCGTAATCACCCGCCTTGTGTAACGCTGCATGCTTCCTCTCGTAGCCCCATGGGGACAATGGATCGAGCTCGATCGCCTGGTGAAGATCTATCGATAAGCTAGCGTAAATGGGACAAGCGACACACCCTGTTTGCGTCGTTCAACGCTGCCTGCCACAAACTACGGGCTACGTACGCCTTGCTTCGCTTGATGAAGAAACGTTGTGGTGCAACCGAACCGAGCACCAGTGCAGCTGAATAATGCAAAATTGCGTCGCCATACTGTTCAGTACTCATTGCGGTATCCCCGAGGCTCTCTAATTTCCCTGAACGTCGTTTGAAATTTAAAATTCACTCGTACGGTATGCAAGACGGCTCACCAAGAACCCACTCTACCTGTTCGTCATGCACTTTCACCTGCTTTACCATTTTGTCCACAATTTGGCGGAAACACTCGCCGGCGTCTGTTGTGCGCTTGATTGTTTCGAGACGTTCACATATGACCCGGTAGACCGTAAATCTCGGAACCACGAACTCGAAACCAAGCGCGTCAGGCCCACGAGGCACGTCAGGGTAAAGGGAGATACTCACGCGGGCGGCGGCGACCAAGGCGTCTTTCCACGAGCGACTCGCCAATGTAGCTTTGGCCCACACCTTCAAAAGGGTCTGCGAATTTAGGGCTGGACTAAGCATCGGCATATTATCGAAGGTGTCCTTTGATACTGTGTCCTTCCCGGTTTCTGGAGTCGAGAGACATTCTTGCGTGAAATCTGACGGAAATGCTTGAATTCATGAAAACACGGCCAGACATGAGCTCACCGGAAATCCACTCAGCCATGGGTCCGCTCGTGTAGACCTCTTTGTCAAACGTATTTACCAGCTCGAGGAGCGATTCGCCTGCATCCTTGATGCGACCTGTTCCATACAGCGCTTCACAAAGACCCCGTCGAATCTTGATGCCGAGATCATCGAACCTCCAACCGGATATCTGCCAAAGACAGTGACCGTTACCTATATGTCGCCAGACGACCGGCAGGGGCCTACCAGTGAGATGTCCAGGGGGCCAACCTCGGCGTTGTATCGCGTGTGGGCTCGTGCACGCTCAAACGAATGAATGGCACCCTCGTGGTCGCTGCTCTCCATTTGTGAGTTTCCAAGGAGAAGATACATATATGCCTGGCGGGAATGTCAGTGGTGACGTTGTAGTGGGGCAGCGCGTTATGCACGTGCCTGGATCAGATAGTATATTGGGTGAAACCACACCGTAGCAATAAGATCGCCAACGCGCGACACCGCTTCGTTGTGCTTTCCAGCCATGCAGAGAACGACAGTCTGAGTGAGACGAGCAGCTGAAGGGCATACAGGTGCAACAGCGCGACAAATACACACCTTGATCAAAAGAAGATGATCCACATGAATTGGATCGCAGTACCTGAACGCCAAATCGAACACGCGACATCCGTCCTCGTTTTGTCCACTTCCAATGAGCGCAACGCTCTTTGCGATGTAGCCAATAGCAGAAGGTTGAATCTTGATGGACTTGAAGTCATTGAAAGTGAGCGTAAGCGAATGGGAGATGAAACCAGGACGCACGTTTTCTGCATCATAGGTCGCTTGATCCCAAACATGCAACTGGGATCGTATGAGGGCTCTGTTGGCAAGTGCATGATGGCTTTTGTGCGTCGAATTGGAGATTGTTTCCGTCAATGACGTTTCCGTGTCTGCAAGCCGGCCCTCTCTCCAAAAGTCAAGTGCCGTGTCTGTGATATCAATGAATGGCGCCTGAGAGACAAAGCAATCAGTTCCATGTTGAATAATGGTTAAAACAAGGGGGATTGGTAGTAAAACAATTCGAATATACCATCTGATCCAACAAGACCAGATACCTACAGTAGAATAAGTCGAACGCATGCAGTCTTTGACATCTTTCATGACGATCTTTCCATCGCCTCCACCAATTGCGAGAAACCGGTCATCCGGAGATAGCGCGATAGAACGTATCCCCTGAAGGTGTTGGGTTCGACCGAGCAGCGCATGTGTCGACATGTCCCAAAACGACACAGAACGTTGTGAAGAGTATGCAATGAACTGCCCATGCTTTGGCAGCGCAATGCACGAGCGTATGTTGGTGTCTGAAACAGGCCACTCCGAGACTGCTGAGCCGATGGACGCATCAAATTGCTTGATTGTACCATCGGATATGACACCGAGGTCGTTATCGAACCAGAGCAGACCAGTGTTGTATAATGGGGTTACTGTTACTGGGATGTCCACGAGCAAGCGGCCATCGTTGCTGTCCCAGACCCAAACGGAATAGGAAGTGGCTGTTGCGATTCGATCGCCCCGCGGCGAGTACTTCGCTGCCACCACCGAAAACCCGCCATGCGACAGTGTTTGTACTTGTTTGCAGGTCGCGAGATCCCAAACTATGGCTGTAGTGTTCAGAGACGCGGGGACGAGTCGAGTCGAGTCGGGCGAGAAATCGACGCCGTGGATGCCGCAGATATCCTCCCTGTGCTCCAAGACTTGCTTGTAGGTCTCTGCCTCCCACACGAAGACGTCGCCCTCGTATGTCCCCGCAGCGATCAACTTGCCATTACCGGCCACAGCGAGACAGGTGACGGTCCGCGTATCCAATGTTGCCATGAGTTGGCCGTCTTCCACTCGCCACACTCGAACCCCCTTGTCACCGCCGCTCAAAAGATACTCGCCATTTTTTGAAAACGTCACCACGTATGTGTATAGACCGCCGTCGATTTCGATGGGCGCGGAACGCTCTTGTCCAACAGTCAGCATCAGCGCACCCCCATGTCATGCGTACGCACCGGCCATTGTCGACGACTGAATCATCAGCGACACAAGGTGCCAGGGCAATGGGCAAAGTCAATGGACAAGCTGTGGTTCGTATCTTTTTGCACTATATATACTTTGCCCCTCATTAATATAGATCAGTGCACACACTGCTTCGCCTCGTACTTTCGGCGCTACTTACGCCTACGGCGGTGCGCGTGTGAAATTGACCTGGCTGTCGATTGGAGGCTGACTGTTTCATAGGAGAGGGGTGAGTCTCGATACGGACGAGAACGACAATGTTTCCTTGGTCGCAAAATTTAATAAAATCCATGTTACGCTGCAGTCACATTAAAGTAAGCGCGGGACGATACAACAAGGAATCAAACCTACAATTATGCGCACAATTCTCGCGTACTGTTCAGCGTCTGTGGCAACATTGGTAACAGTTGCCGTTAGCGTTTGAGTGACCATCACACGAAGTAGAAAAACACGAGATGAGAATGATGAGTGTTTCTGGGTGGCGGTTGGAAAAGTTGGGACTTACTGTCAGAAGAGCG
>JBBPMW010000958.1:0-12734 GCA_038090535.1 Tylopilus alboater | reverse complement strand
ATTTGGTCTGTAATAGAACACTCTGTTTTCTTCCAAGTGACTATACTGATCGGATGACAGACGTGCCAGGATCCCATGTGGATCGACGCCCGGTTGGAAGGATACCACAGGTGACGCGTTGGGACGATGTCTGGACGTAAGGTATCTGTTGCTAACGTCGAGAACGCCCTGATCGTGGTATGTTTCTGGTTGCCAAGGTTGGAAGCGACCTGGTGGGTAGTTCCGTGCAAGCATTGAATGAGCCGAACGAATTGTGTCGCTCGCGTCGTTGAAGATGCTCGCTCCGAGGCCGGTGATCGTTACGGATTGTCTCAGGTATTTTGCGGCATCCGCGTTTCTATGGAACAGCGGATGTTTACTTTTAGCACGATGGCTTAGACATTCGCAAACTCACTTTGGCATAGTTACCAAGGGAGGTAAGTCCTTTTTCATAAGGAAACCTTGCATTGTTAGTACCACCTCTTCTAGTTCGTCTGTTTCCTTGTCCTTGTATACCATCCGACTGCCTCCGTTTTTGTCAGGCGGTGCCGCGAACCAGGTTTTCAGTACATCACTGTCCTGTACGATATTTAGGTGGTCAATCTTGTATTTTACGGATGCTCACCTTGTTATAAGCGACGTAGTGTTCGACCGCCTGATCTTTACGACGAGTCGACGTAAATTCAGCATAAAGGTATTCTGTGCGGGCATGTGTTAGCCAGTGGTTAGTCTTCGACAGTAATCTCCTTACTCGCGCGCTGGAAGTCGTAGTGTTCGTCCATTTCTGTGGGTTTACGTTTCGCACAGTCGCTTCAGCACCAAACTGTTAGTACTTACTAAGGAGGGGATTTATGATGGTCCGTGAGTCCGTGTTCGTACTCCGAAGGTGCTTGACATGGTATCCACGTTCGTTCCTGTGTCAGTTGTGATAAATGATGAAGAGTATGGCTGTCCAGGATCCGTCTCACTTGCTGACGGTTGGCAATTGATACGACGTGGCGAGGGACAGTGATTTTAAAATTCTGTTGCCTGCAAACGGTTGTCGTTCTATGCTTGTTTTGGTTTCTCTCTTCCGTGAGTGATAGTAGAGTCACTACCAGCATCGTTGTATGTTGGAAGACGTTGTCCATACTTACCTTCACTGGCACGGCTCCGTTGTCTGTTCTGCCTGCCTTCCCGGCGTCTGCGATACGGCGGTGGTAGTAAGCCTGTTTTCACAATCAATTTGCAAACATACCCTTGCTTGACGGTGCTGTCGGTGTCAGGTGCCTCGTCACAGAACTTCTTTGGAACTTTGTAAGTCAGGCGCACCTTGATCGAATGTACCTTGACGACAATCGTTATCGTTGTGATGCGCTTTTTCAATTATTCGTGTCGTGGGGCGGTTGACCTTTGCCGCGCGTTGACGGTAGGTTGGTCCCTTCATTGTGCGCTTTCGTCGAAGGCCGTACGTTTCTGGAGATAGAAATTGTATGGGGGCGTCAGTGATCGAACGTTGAACGTCGTGTATGTGCACTCAACAAGTGGTACATACGCAGACGTCGCTGAGTCAGACGTGCTGCCACTGATCAGCTGAACGGTCGGACATAGCCGAAGGTGATGACCTGTCCAAACCACGCATTCCACTTATCTGATCCTGGCCTGCTGCCATGTGTTTCGATTTCACTTCGTCCTTTCCGCCTGTCAACTGGGTGATGGATCGTGTTTCTTAAATTCTGACACCGGGTGTAGTTTGTTACTACCTTCTCTTCTCTGCTCTCTCTCTCTCTCTCTTTTCTAACTTTGTGTATCGGTCGTACGGTTCGTCCTCATGCCTAAAAGGTAGGGTGTTCGTGCTGCTCTCCCTCACCATTTCCAGTGTTTTGCTGACCCTCAGTTTATTTCTTCCAAACTGGAACCTTCTAACGCAATCAGGAGTCTGTCAACGTCGCGCCCGTTGAGTTCGGTGGGAGGTCGTAAGCGAAAACCATCTCAACGGTATCACCTCTTTCTCGCTGGATATAGAGTATACTAAATCATATCTATAGCCTTTTGGACGCCGCTGACTCCTCTCCCCCGAAAGGTCGTCGTTCTGGTCGGTCTCGGGGCAGAGAGAATAAGCGTGCCCGGGTTTCGCAAGGATCTTTGGCATCCGATGAACTGTCGCCGCCGTAAGTTTTCCTCATCGTTGCGCACAACAGAGATTGAACGGCGTATCGAAGTGCTGATGCAACTGTCGACAACTTCGATGCTTATTCGATCGGGTCCTTTGTTGTCGAGGACGATCTTCTCGATTTGGGTTAGTGCTTGTTTTCTTTGTGCTGGTTGTCTTCCGTCGCTACCACTTCTCGTTTAGATTCAACTGATGGTTCACCACCCATTTCTCGTGCGACTGGAAAGGGTGTATCGACCGACAATGATCCGACTGGCTCCCTTCCACGCATGGAAAGTCCCGAATGGACCGGTTTGGGAACTGGAGATGCGAGCGGCACGGGTGGAGACAGTGACAGTGAAGATATTCCGTTGGAGTTAATCCAAGCACGCAAGTTACATCTACAGTAAGTTTACTTCCTTTGCGGCTTTTGTAGGTGTTTACTCGATCGTAGGGAACTAGGATCGTCAAAGGCTCCCGACAAAATTGTGAGTTTCTCTTGTGTACATTCATGTTTTCGTTTGGAGACCAATCCGTCATCACGAATAGGAGTTGAACAGGTAGGCCTATTTACGTCTTTTGATACTGAATGTCAACTGTCTTCTGTAAAACACTCTCCAGCCACATGGTGTATTACGAGGATCTGACTGGCACAAGGTGATAGGTTGCTTCCGAACGACGATTGTTGTCGACACTGATATACTATATTCTCTTTAGATTTGAACCTCCTGAAGAGGATGCTACCCAGGTTCCGAAACGTGATACACTGTTTATCAATAGTTATGATGGGTTGGTGAATCTACCGTATGTGTTTTCGTTGATGTTGTAGTCGAGTTGCAGGACTGACCTTCGTTAGTGCTGCGACGCTCGTCAACTTCAGGCCTGGGTCTCCTGCTCAGACGATTTCACTTGACATGTGGTTTCAAAATGGAGGGATCGTTCACACGCGGTGGGTGTGGATGGCGGCCGTCGTAACTGAGATTGATAATTCTTAACAGTTTCTTACGAGGCATTTACTGTTTCTCTGAGGAGCGGTTTTTCGTCAATCTTTCACGTGTTGATCCTCGTTATCTCGCCACTCGTCGTGTTTCGACTTCAAGTCATAATCTCGGACTGACACTCTCAAGTTCGGATGTGAAGGATATCCGTTTCGTGATGTGCGTGTCCGTGATACACGTGACGGATTGCCATCTACTTTCTCCCCGTAGCACCTACTCGTCCGATGGTACCGGTGTTAGGCTTCTTGAGGGAGATTTTCTGGTCCAGGAATTCGAACGTATGCTTGGCTGTCTTGGCGTTGCATACAGGTCGTCTTCTTTCGCATTTGATCTGTCTGCGTCTCATTTTCAGTTCCGCACTTATGTCGAAAGGAGACGTGATGAGGATGGAGACACGAGAAGGGGTACGTTTTGGTGGATAATGCATATGGTTTGCTGACGAATTTGTTAGGTTTCCAAGTGGGGGCTGCAGGTGGTTCAAGTTCGACTAGCACCCCTATGAAGAGGTCTTCGAAGTACGCGATAGCAGTAACCAGTCCCCGTTCTGTGTCTGGGGCTTCTAATGCGCGACTCTGCTTACCCGCGACTGACCAAAGTGAGTTTGTGTCATGCAGTTCATTCTTCGTCGCCATTCAATAATTTCTCCAGTTCCTATCTATGACTATACGTCGAAGATTACAAAGTTTGACCCCAAAACTGACCTCTACCCTGCTTTACACAATGCGACTCTTTACGGTCGTGAGCTTCCACGGGGTGCTCTGGCTCTTGTCGCATACACGGTCAACACATTTGAACGAAAGGATGGTTCGACAAACAACCTTGGGTTTAATGTTCACTGGGCTGCACTCTTGGGTCTTCCGGCACATGGCCACAGAACGTGATGATGTCGTCCGTAAATTACTTGTAATTCTTAATGTAATGGAGCATATTGTTTAATGTAAAAACGAGATGTGTTGTTCCACCAACTCTCAACCCTTGCGAGAGATCGATCTCTTGAGGCCTTTGAATCAGATACGATGCACGTGACGAAAACGGAGTTTTGTGACTGCCTAGACACAGTTTCTCACGGGATCTACGCTCTCCAGTTCCCACAAACATCCCAACGCACGCTGTCCGCCAAGTCTCCCATCCCGTCGTCAACCAAGTCCACCATCCCGCCGTCCATCAAGTCTCTCCCATGCTGCTTGCTTTGACAGTGGTTTACCACCTTTTGGTTCTCCTGTGGCCACCTGGTCTCTTTCGTCTTTGTTTCGTACGTTTTTCTCTACCTTACTGCCGATAGGCCCGTCTCGGCTAAATCGGGCGGTGGTTTGTTTGATTTCAAGGATAGCACCATTCGAGAGAGTACTCTCTTGAAGTTCAATCATGGGCTGTCCCTTCCTATCAACAACTTGGATTTGCATGCATTCAACACTTTGCCGATGGAGGGGTTTGCATTTCCGAACTGTTTGGTAAGACTTGTTGATGATACTGTTTGTCATGCTGTCTAATATCTCTTCTCCTTCGATGCATACCTGAATAATCATCTACTAGATCCAAGTCTTTTCAGAGGGTCATGTTCTTCCTGCTGGGACTCAGAAATTGCTTTCCTACAACTTGACTGATGAGTATCTGATATTTCCATCCATCCAAACAGTATTGTTCAACAGGTTGTCTCTTGTTGATTGGACAGATCCTGTTCAATTCAAATCTGGCTCTGGATGTGATACTGATGGATTGGTCATGGTGAAGACTCTCTTCCCACACAGGTTGTTTATTTTAGCTTGTGGTATTGGTTATGATATGTCAGGTATGTCTACTGTTGTTTTGAACTATAAGGTCTTTGCTGGTGTTGACAATCCATCCAATTCCTTAGGGTTTGCATATCAATGCCTGTCATGCCCCATGCTGCCCATGGACTCAGTGAATGAGTTGGATATAGAATCTTCTACTATGTACTCACCATCCAGTGATGGTATTTCAATATTAATATCTACTCAATACTGTTATTACAATACAATATTCAATACCAATAATAATATGTTTAATTCTAGGTGTCATAATAATAAAAATTGCTGTGTAAACTTTTGTTTTATATCTCCACTGTATCCTGTTGCTTTGTTTCCATTGTTCTTTGTTGTATCAACTATTCCTGTGCCAATACAAGTAATGTATCGTGTACAATTGTTGAAGATTAAGTGCATCCAATCTTTAATGTTGCAACATGACTTTGCAGTTGCAGTTTATGACATCAGATTGTCTGCTTTGTGTCCTATTTATAAATTTACTGGGGTTGATTATACAGGTCATTTGGCATTTATTCTTTTTCTTTCTACTATATTTGCTTGTTGTCAACCAATTCAATCATGGTGGTCAAGTAACAATTGGTTCACATCAAATCCTCATATCAAGATAAGTGGAGGTGGGCATGGAAGAAGAGGTCAAGCTTCTTTTACTTTATTGGAACTGCAACCCTACATCATCGATTATTCAATTGAAGCCTCTCTTTTGGATAACAATGCCTGTTATGTTTTTGAGTCACATATGCCTATGCAAGCTGCACTTGAATTGGTTGATGAACACACCCTGCTAGCTCGTGTACCCTTGGATATTTTAATTCCTAGGTTGTCAAATTCTGTAGGACAGGAGCTAATAAATAGTTATGGTGTTTTTGTATCAAAGCGTACATATTCTGCTAAATTATTGGTGGCTGCAAAACAACTTAGAGACATTTCTTTAATGAGTTGTTCACCTGTTACTGTATTTAAACAGGTTTGCAATGGTAACAAGAAACGTAAAAGATCTGATACATTATCAGATGACAAACACCAATATACCAATAGTCATAATGCTTTCCCTCCATCTCCAGCATCAACAACACTACGTGACAAAATAATTAGGTGTTTCTGTCGTGATACTGACCCTAGTGTACTAGAAGAGCAGGGGTGTGCAGTATGTGCTCAGTTGGTACAAAGTTCTTCTATAAGTGTTAATCTGAGTGATGTCACAGCTCGTCATTTGTCAGTACTTATAGTTGATAGTATTGAAGTAACTAAGAAAGAAAGACAATTTGAACTAGATCGGTGTTACGCGAGACGTACTTCTACGTCGAGTCGTTAACTTGCTGTCTCAAGGGAGGTACTCACAAAGAGACACTGCGTCCTTGATAGGCACTAGGGGAGCGAGAACTTAAGGAGAAGTTCTGGAGAATGATTCAAGACGAAGACAGTATGCTGTAATTGCGTAGATCAAGAATGAAGAGTATTGTACATGCAGCTTGGTATATAAGGATTCTGTAGTAGCTATTAGATAAGCAGGAATTGTATGGAATGTGAGAGAAGGGTGATGCAAGCCCATAACATGCGGTGCTTGTAGGAGAGAGGCTGTCCATGGTTACGTATCAAGAAACAACAAGAATAGATCAAGGAAACCACATCCTACCGGTGGTAAAGGAAGGTCAGAAGGGAGAACGGTTAGGATGTAAGCGGTACAAGGAGAGCGAAAGGAAAGGAAGGAATACACTCTGAGTATATGACTGTAACAATCGGCATATTTGCTTGCAAGGACCAATTCTTGCTCCTGGATGTAGAGTAATATGCAAATCTTGTTGGCAAAATCTCCAGAAGGGGCGTCGGCCATTAATGGCATTAGCAAACAATTTATGGTATGGTGAGGTTCCATGCCAACTACAAAATTTGACATATATTGAAAAGCTGCTGATATCAAGAGTTCGTCACAATCGATGCATAGTCAAGGTTTTGAGTTCAGGTTCACGTAAAATGATTGCAAATGCTATATCATTTCGACATCCAACTCAAAAAATTTACTCCATTCTTCCTCCTCCATGCTCAGATCTGGATGATGTTATTGCAATAATTTTCACAGGACCTTCTCCTCCCACTGATGATGATTTTAAACGAGTTCCTATGCTTGTTAGACGTCAAAAGGTGTTCAATGCTTTAAAATGGCTTAAACTGAATCATGCTGATTATAGTGATCTTGAAATCTCTTTGGACAATTTAATGACATATCCAGAGAATACCCCCCCTGTTCATGTTGATTATTGTAAGTCATCAGGTGAGCGGCCTATTGAAGCTCGTAGTGTGAATGATTTGGGTTTGGATGATGGCACTACTGATGGCATTTGTCCTTTAACTGTTCATGGTGTTACAGGCCATGATTATGTTGAACTTCCATTACAAGCACTAAAAGCCTTGGCATTACAACATTTACAACAAGGAGGAAAGATCATGGCTGTTGGACGTGCTAGTGTGCCTGAGACTCTATGGAATAATATGAGTTTGTATCCCATGATCTTTCCTTGGCTTTTTCCATATGGTCTTGGTGGTATTGGACATAAAAATCATAAAGGTAGAATTTCAGATGCATTACGCAAACGTTACATGCTCATGTATTATGACAAACGCTTTCAAATGGATGAAACATTCACATTAATTGCTTTTAACCATGAGCAGATTAAAGAAGCTACAACTGGTGGCTTTTTGTTGACAAAGCGGGCCACATTTGCATCAGTAACTGAACGTTTGTTTAATGCTAGTCCTTCTATATTGAATTCCATTGTTGATAGATTGCAATCTGGACAGACTGTAGTTCCTGAAGGTGAAGCAGAGAAAGATTGTTTTCGACTTTTACAAGATCTGGATATTATTGGCAAGAATGTTCCTGGTTCAATAACATCAAAACGGCATATGCGTAATGAGATATGGTCCTTGATTGCCATGAAAGGAGCACCCACTTGGTACATTACCTTGTCTCCATCTGATGAAAGACATCCTATATGTCTATATTATGCTGATACAAAAGAAACCTTTTGCCCAGAAATATTGTCTCAAACTGCCCGTCGCAAACTTATTTCCAACAATCCTGTTGCAGGTGCTCGATTTTTTCATCTAATGGTCACAATGTTTCTTAAACATGTATTTGGAGCTGATTTGATTGTTAATAGTAAACAACATGTTCCTGGATTACAATGTACCTATCCTCGTGGATTCTATGGCATTACAGATGCTTACTATGGTACAGTTGAACAACAAGGTAGGTTGACACTTCACACACATATGTTAATGTGGATTAAAAACAGTATCTCACCACAACAGTTACGAGAACTTATTATGGATCCCTCATCATTATTTCAACAAAAGCTGGTACAATACTTGGAAACATGTCACCAGGGTGAATTAAATACAGGTTCTGTTGGTCAAGTTAAAAAACTCATTGATGAGTGGGAAATTCAAGATTCTTATACCAATCCTACCGAAACAATGCCTATTCCTCCTCCTCATCGATGCAAGGAACATGCTTTGAAAACAATAGGTTGTCATGCATGTCAAATCTATGAAAGTTGGTTAGGCTCCTATTACAAATCAACAGATGATATTCTAGTTCGTACAAATGTTCATGTTTGTTCTGGTGCTCAAATAAATCAAAAACTGCCTAGCAAAGATTCCCAGCCAAGTATAGGTTGCAAGTCAAATCATCTTGGTACATGCAAAGCTCGTTTTCCTCGACAAGTATTTAAGCAAACTTATGTAGATCCAGCCACTGGTTATTTGAATCTGAAAAAGGGTGAAGAGATGATGAACACCTTTACATATATGTTAACTTATTTATTTCGCTGCAATACAGATGTTACATCTCTATTATCTGGAACAGCTGTTAAAGCTGTAGTAGCTTATATTTGTGACTATATAAGCAAAACCCCTTTGAAAACTTATGTTGTATTTGATACCATTCGTAGCATATTTGACAAAAATTCTGAGCTTGTTGGTGGTTCATTGGATCGACAAGAAAAGGCCAGAAAAATCATGACACAAATTGTTAACTCTTTGACATCAAAACTTGAAATTGGTGCTCCATTGGCATCATTATACTTGTTACAAAATCCTGATCATTACACAGATCATAAATTTGTTCCTTTCTATTGGATATCATATGTTCATGAAGCACGCAAAGTTTGGCAAATCAATGATGAAATGAATGTTGATGATGATGAGTCATTGATTCTTAAACGTTCAAAAAATCAGATTATTGGAGTCTCAACTATATTTGACTATATTTACAGACCATTAGAGAACGAGAACATTTGTCTTTATGATTGGATATGTACATATGAACGTGTTCGGCTATCACAAAAGGTTCAACGGCTTATACGTGATCAACAACTACTTCCTGATAATGTGACCTTTCTTTTGTTTCAGGTTGAGCATCCTTTGTATGGAACACATGGTGTGCGACCCCTTACTTCAGGTTTCAAATGGGTTCCAAATTTCATTGGACCTACACTTCCTCGCTTTGACAAAGGAGATAGGGAGTTTTATTGTGCAACAATGCTTACTTTCTTTTCTGCATGGCGTTCAGGATATGACTTGAAAACTGAACATCAATCATGGGATGAAACATTTAGATGTTTTAACTTCAAACCTGGACATAAATTAATCATGCAAAACATGAATGTTAAATATGAATGTATGGATGCAAGAGATGATTATTCCCTACAGCGTCGAACAAAAGCTGATGGACAAAATACATTTCCTATGTCAAATTTTGGACTACCTGAAAATATCATGGATGAATTAGATAATGAAAATGGTTTCGATATAGGTCTTGAAATTGAATCCATGGTTTGGGATTGTATTGGACGTAAAACAGCAAAATGGGAATATGACAAAGGAGTTATTGAGGAGATAATGCATAACTCAGGATGGCTTGATGAATTACCCTCTGGAAACACATATATCACTACACCTATGTCAGTTCAACCAACTTGTAATTTGGATGCATCTCAATGGAAAGCTAAGATTACTGAGGCTAAAGCTTTGGTAAATGCCCAGTTCAAGAACAACCTACTGAAAAATACAATATATGAAACATCCAATTCAAACAGCATTTCTTGTCAATCTTTAATTGTAAATGAGACTGATGGGCACGTAAATATTGTGGATGAAAGCTATCTATATAAATCTTTTACTCACAATACTCAAAACAATATAGATCTTTTAAATAAGATTGCCTCTCAATTTACATTAAATGATGAACAGGACAGAGCCTTCCGCATTGTTGCAAACCATGCACTATCTAATTCCAAGGAGCAGTTGAAAATGTACTTGGGTGGTAAAGGTGGTACTGGTAAAAGTCGTGTAATCAATGCTTTATCTGAATTTTTTGTTACAACCAAGAGAGCTGCTGAATTTTTGGTGCTGGCTCCTACTGGATCAGCTGCTGCAAATGTAGGAGGACAAACATACCATTCAGTTTTGGGTATAAATGATAAAAATGGTTCTTCCAGATCCTCGATTTCAACTATAAAGGAAAAATTATTAGGAGTTAAATATATATTTTTGGATGAAGTTTCCATGTTATCATGCCATGACTTGTATAAAATATCAGCACAGTTGGCTAAAGCTTATAATAATAGTGACTGTCCATTTGGTGGTGTAAACATGATTTTTGCTGGTGACTTTGCTCAACTACCTCCTCCTTTAGGTGGTGAAAGTCGATCATTATATAGTGGTCTTGTTGGTAATAAAATATATTCTAGTCTGACTCATCATGATCAAGAATCTGCTATTGGTAAGGCTTTATGGAATCAAATAACTGTTGTTGTAATCTTGCGTACAAACATGCGACAAATTGGACAATCAATTGATGACATCAAATTTCGGCTTGCATTAGACAATATGCGTTATAAAAATTGCACAAATGATGATCTTGATTGTCTACATAGTCGAATAGTTTTAAACATGGAAAACCATCCTTGCTTAACATCAAAAGAGTTCAGAAATGTTTCAATTATAACTGCCTGGAACAATCAAAAGGATAGAATCAATGAACTTGGTTGTGAACGCTTTGCCAAGGATACAAACCAAACTCTAACATGTTTTAATTCAGAGGACCAAAGATTAATGGATTCAGAATCATTTGGCTCTCAAAAATTAAAACCAGTGAACAAAAACACAATACACTTGACATTTGAAGAACAACAGATTTTATGGAACCTATCACCACATACATCAGAACATTTTGCTGGCTGCTTGAAGCTTTGCTTGGGAATGCCAATTATTATTCGACACAATGATGCTACTGAACTATGCATCACAAATGGTCAGGAAGCCACTGTTGCAGGCTGGAATACTAAATTGGGTACTCACAATCAATTAATGTTAGACACACTATTTGTTACTTTGACAAATCCACCACGACAGGTATTTGTAGATGGTCTTCCTCCAAATACTGTGCCAATTCCATATACATCCAAAGATATAATCTGTATCTTACCTAGTGATCAAAAGATTCGTATACGACGTAAACAGGTACATATTTTGCCTAATTTTGCTATGACTGACTATGCATCACAAGGTAAAACTAGGGCATTTAATGTGGTGGATTTGCAACATTGCCAGTCTCATCAATCTTATTACACTGCATTGTCTCGAAGTTCAACATTCAATGGTACTGCAATTATACAAGGTTTTGATTCATCAAAAATAACTGGTGGCCTCTCAGGTTGGTTACGCAAGGAATTTAGAGAATTGGAACTTCTAGATGATATCACACATGCCCGATATAATGGTTTGCTACCATCTTATGTTATAGGACATAGAAGAAATACACTTATTGCATCATTCCGAAAATGGAAAGGTTCAAGCTATAATCCCAAATATCTCCATACCTCTCTAAAATGGTCAACACAAGATCCTTTAGTGCAAGATAATTCTAATATGGAATGGAGATTGATTGATAGGTCTAAAACATCAATAGATGCAAGAGACTTGACTGATAATCATATAGTTGCTCATGGAAGCAAACCTATAAATCATCTTGTTGATGATACTAGGGAGTGTATAATGCTTACACCTGATAATATTGCTCTTCCTTGGGATAGAATCAATTGGAGTTGTGCTTATGACTCTTTTTTCTGCTTAATGTTTGCAATCTGGAATGAGAATCCATCTTATTGGAATAAAAACTTTAAATCTCACAGCATTTATGTGCAAGAACTACTAAAGGGTTTTCAACAGCTAAGAATTGGAAAGACTTCATTTACAAATGTTCGTCAGCAGGTTAGAGATCTAATTCACAAAGCTAAACCTATTATGTTTCCAATGGGTGCTAGATTTGCCAGTGTTAATGAGCTTTGTCGTCTTTTACTTACTGAAGACTTTGCTCCTGGTTGGATGACTTGTGCTTCATGTCATAGAAAGTTAATATATAACTTATCCTATAATATACATTTTGATATACTACCTGGAACTGGACGTTCAATATCTGAATGGACAAATGCTCATTTTCAAATTGATGATCCTCCTATATGTTCTATTTGTGAATGTTCATTTTCAAATCGTATCCATCTGCCTAAAATTCCACATACTATAACATTTGATATTACCACTATGCCTTCTGACTTCATAATATCTGATGTTATTAAAATCATGGGGAAATCACGAAACACTTTGTTGAAACTTAAAGGTATTCTTTACTTTGGCAGTAATCATTTTACTATGCAAATGTTTGAATCTAATGGAACTATTTGGTTCCATGATGGTCAACAACACAATGGTAAGTTCAACAAAACCTTATCAAGTGGCCATGTATCTCAAAATGTCAACTTATGTGATGGTAAGAAGGCT
>JBBPMW010000957.1:0-12755 GCA_038090535.1 Tylopilus alboater | reverse complement strand
CGTAGTCCCGGAAATGCACGGCCACGACTTGCGCGCAAGATTGCAAGTGTACGGATACGGTAGACTAGAAGGCTCGCTGAAAGATGTTGATTAGAACGCGAGCTGGATACGCTGCTGGGTGGTGTCGGCCAATACAGCTGAACAAATTTCAATCCTGGTGAATGTTGTATAGTATCGTATCTCTCGAATCTCCCTATTTCCGCTGCTTTTCGTCATTATATCCTGGCTAGATTCGAGGTCACGAGCGACAGAACTAGCCTTACTTGCGCAGACAGGGTGACCAATAATCGCTTCACATGTTCGATTGAAGGCATAGCAGTAATTAAAAGTAGTTCGAGACGCTATGAAAGTTACAAAACGTCAACTGTGCATACCCTGTCCAGGATACCGGCCAGCGACAAGTTCTCCCGAAACTGCACATTGATCACGCTGTCCGCCGCGACCCGCTTGTAACCCACCACACGTTGATCCACAGCTGTTAGCCTGAGCAAGAGTGCACCGAATGGTTGTCTAAGACGGGCAACGAGCCGTCGTGCCCGCGTCTCTTTGTCCATTGGTACCGTCTGATCTGGAGCAGCGAGTGATGGCGATTCAGGTTCAGGAATCGACAACGAATCGTAGAATTCTTCGTTGTCAATGGCTTCGTCATCGATCTCTTCGTTGTCAATGTTTTCGTCATCAATGTCTTCGTCCTCTGTGTTCGGCGAGGGTGGTGGCATATCATTGTCCTCTTTGGGCGCATCACCATGCACGTCCTTGTGCTCCAGGAGAGTCCCCAACCAAGGGTGAACGAGATACAGAGTCCCCATCCGAGAGAGGTCATGTCTCGTTTTTATTTCCACCATCCCAAACACATCAGTGTCCGCACGATGAACACGAACTGATCCTGTTCGATATGACGAAAGACGTGGGAGTCGAAAAGCGATGCATGGAAGTGTCATCCGACTCTCCGCAAACCTCGGTGTAGGAAGCTCCCGAAGACGGTCGTATAGCTTCAGCGCTGCATCGAGGTCGAATGGAGAAATGTGCGACGCGGTAATGATCGTTTCCATCTCGGAATCCGGAATGCGAGGTGCGAGGTGTGATGTTGCTGATCCATTGAACACAGCGATATGTGCGGGCAGGCAGCTATTGAACGGGCCGGACTCCCCAGTCCACGCAAGGATACTAATGTCTCCAGATCTCGTCAGAACATTCGCCAATAGACGCCCCAGGGATCCCTCCCCTTCACCATATATCGCCGGTATACCGGTGGCGGAAAAAATCCCGAGTAATGAGTATGCAGCATCTTCCACCAGCGTCGTCTGCCGGGTAGAAGCGAGGCGTAACTTCTCCCGAATGCTGCTTAACCCTGGACGTAGCGCCATCAATTCCTCAGCAGACACTCCGGTGGCTTGCTCCATCTCCGAAACAACTTCCCATGACTCCTTGTGGTTCGCCAACTGTAGATTGAGATAGAGAGTCCAGTCCTCTGTGTAAAAGTGGACCACCTTGGCAGCAACATATTCCTGAAGCGTCCAGGCACGAGTGTTCCATATGCTTTTGACGAGAGCACCGAGCTGCGATGAAGAGCCAACTCCACGTAGGTAAACAATCGTCAACGCGGATCCCCGGTACCACTTGAACATGGCCACGAGGGCTTCTTGGAGCACAAAGTGATCTGATTTATTGATACAGACCGTATCGCTCCACGCCCAAGTGAATCCGCCATCTTGAACAATCTTGCAGAACGTTTGCAGCTTATCGTGAGTCGGGGATTGATCCAGGTCATACACCGAAATGTGTATCACCTGCTGGAACAGTGGTTCGTTGTCTTCCCACTTGTGCGATAGCATCACATATCGGAAATATTGTCGCACTTCACGCTTGATACGGACGTAGTCGGTGTGTGTCGTCATGGACGATACAAGTTCATTAAAGATCGGAGATGATTCGAATGCAGATGCCTGTTGCACTCTATTGCACAGACGCCCGTTGGCTGTGTTGATGAGCTCGCGTGGAAAACGACGGATAGTCTTCTGGACAATTTTGCGAATCGTTGCTCGTGTGCTCGATGGGCTGATGTACTGGTCACCATGCCCTGTCGAATAATGTGAACACCTCACCTCTATCATGTAACAAGGATACAACTCACGTTGAATGTCCGGATCAGGTGATTGCTCTATCTTTGACAGCATCACCTCGAGCGCATTAACCGCATTGTCATAGTCTTCTGCCTTGTGTAAAGCCGCATGCTTCATCTCGTACCCCCAAGGCGACGACGGATCACGCGTGATCACCTGATCATTATGCGTCAACAACGTTGACCCTTGTGAGGCAAAATCATGTACCTGGTTTGCATCGTCTAGCGCCTGTTTCCATGACCCGGTTGCCAAATATGCCTTACTTCGCTTGATGAGAATGCCTTGTGGGGAGGGGGGATCGAGAGACAACGCAGTCGAATAGTGGGAGATGGCCTCGTCATATCGGTTGGCATCCATTGCTGTATCCCCGAGATGCTCTAGTTTCCTGGAGGAGCGCTGCCTGAAGCCTAAACAGATTTATTACATAAGCAACATCACGAGCGTACGACCACTCACCAAGAGCCCATTCGCGATGCTCACGACGCAAATTCGTCTCCTCTCCTAATTCACTCCTCAGTTGGCAGAAACACTCGACCGCATCTGTGGTGCGATCCACTGCATACAGTGCTTCGCACATACGTTGCCGAATCGTGATGTCGATATCATCAAATTTCCATCCAGATATCTGTAAGGGACGGCGAGCGATGTCGATAGATCGCAATATCCCGTCAGGAAACTCACCAATGAGACCAGAAAAAGTGATTGACTCGGGATGGGTCGCAGATTGGCCCGTGCATGCTCGAACGACTGTATCGCGCCCTCGTAGTTGCTACTCTCCAGGTGCGAGTTTCCACGGAGGAGATACATGTAGGCCTACCGAAAACGTCAATTGTGATGTTCGCGGTATGGTAGCGCGTTATGCACGTGCCTGAACCACATAGCATATCGAGTTAGAGGGGACCGTAGCGATGAGGTCGTCTATGCGCGATATCGCATCAACGTGCTCTCCAGCCATAAACACGATGATGGCCTAAGGAACATGACCAGCCGAAGGGTGCCCAAGTTGGAAGATACCGACCTTGGTCAGAAGGAGAAATGTAACGTGAGATGAATGAAGGTGCTCGAACGCGATGTCGCAGGCCCGATAGCCCTTGTGCCTCCCTCCGTTGCCGACATGGGCTATACTCTTTGCGATGTAGCCGACGATGGACGGCTCAATATCGATGGCCTTGGTGAAAATTAGCGATGGTCAGTTGAGAGTGGAGTGGAACACACCATTTCTGCATCGGCAAGCGCCATGTCCCACTTTCGCAAACGTCCCCGGACGAGAGCTCGACTAGCGAGTAGTTGATGGGTTGGATTCTGAGATGTGGTGATTGCGGCAGTCAATAATGCCTCCGCGTTTGTGAGCTGGTCTTGCTTCCATAAATCGAGGACAGCACGGTCGATCTGAAATTCTGGTTCGCTGAAAGTAGGGGGTGGTATTGAATTCTATGCGGGAACATGATCGGAGCAAGACGATCGATGAGCTACGGCATTTTCTAACGAAACACGCTACTTACAGCGATGCGAGGTTCTTCCTGGGTAGATATACAATGTAGTCGGTGAGACGCAAACTGTGACGATGACAAAATCCTACCGAGGTGGAGTCAGGCGGATTATCGTCATAGCCTCCCGATGTCAAATGCTGTTCGTCTTGTTGTCCTTGCTCGCGAGTGGATGCCTAACATCGTGTGCCAAATTATCCAAATCGCAATGATCCCGACAATCTTCGGTACCTACAGTGATGCGAGATAGACTTTCGATGTTGATTTTCCCGTCCTTGCCACCAATGGCGATCGACCGGTCGTCTGGTGAGATTGTGATCGAATGTATGTCTTGAGGATGTTTGATGAAAGCGAGCTGAGAGTATGTCGAAGTGTCCCAAAACATGACGATACAGCCTGTAGAGTATGCGATGAAACTCCCGTCCTTTGGTAGGGAAATGCACGAGCAGGGGCCAGTATCCGGGACTGGCCATTCCGAGACTGTCGACGCGGTAGACGCGTCGAGTTCCTTGATTTTACTGTGGGATACGACAAAGAGGTGGTTCTTGAACCAGAGAAGACCAGTGTTGTAGTTCGGGGTTACTTTTACGGGGATGTCGACGAGCAGGCGGCCATCGTTGCTGTCCCAGACTCGAACGGATCCATCACAAGTGGCTGTCGCGATTCGATCTCCGTGCGGCGAGTATTTCGCTGCGAACACCATACCAATCTCGTGGTGGAGTGTTTGTACTTGTTTGCCAGAGGCGAAGTCCCAAATTGAGGCTGTGTACTTCCATGATGCAGAGATGGCGAGTCGCGTCGAGTTGGGCGAGAAATCGACTGCAAGGATGGTGTGGAGGATATCCTCCTTGTGCTCCCAGACTTGTTTGTACGTCGTCGCGTCCCATACGGAAACGTGGCCCCGATTTGTCCCCGCTGCGATCCACTTTCCGTCCTTGGACACAGCGAGACACGCTGGGACACCATCCACTTCCATTGCTGCCACTTCTTCGGCGTCTTCTAATCGCCACACTCGAACCTTCCCGTAGTGGCCGCTCACGAGATATTCGCCATTCGCAGAGAATGACACTCCCCTGACCTCGCTACCGGCGTTGATTTCGATGGACGGGGAACGCTCTTGTCCAACGGTCAGCATAAATGCAGCTCCATCCCACCACTACGCACCGGTCATCGTCGATGGTGGAGTCACCAAGATAGCAGGGCGATGGTGGGAGAAAAGCTGTGGTGTGTATGCCTTCTTCGCATTATATCCATGTTTCCCCTTATCGATATAGATCAGTGCACATCTATCACCTCGTGTTCCCGCACTTTCTTCACCGGGCCGTGTGACGTGCTCCCAACGAGGAATCGTTCTCCCACCAACGCACCGCATCACGGACACTTGCATTCAAACATTTTCAACTCGCCACCCGTTACATGGCACGGTGCGCTTCGTCGTCTATTAGTATTAGATATATATTCTCCGTCTTCGTCTACGCCCATCGCGCACAACGCCCTTCCTCCCCCCGCTTATCCCACGTCTCACCGCATTCCCACATCAAAGTCTCTGTCGAGGCATCGTACATTCGTGGTCTGCAAGTCTCACCGCCCTCCTCTTGACGCTGACGCGCATGCGGTGTCGTTTGAGCTGGGGGACGTTTTGCCCGATGGTGGAGTCCGAGGTGTGCGGACGGAGATTTTGAGAGAGGGGTTTCAGAGAGCTATCGGTGTGTGTCCATAGACCCGCCACCACATCATGTTATTCACCCTTTTTCTTCAGGCACATGGATAAAAGAAACAAAACAAGTATATGAAGGCGAGGCCACAGAACTGACCGCCCATCAATCGAGAAAACCTACTCAGTGACCATGACAAAATGGTATTCCACGTCGTCGTCGTCGTCAAGGCACGAAACAGCTTCAAGGCCGTCCTCGAGGAAAAAATCGTCGTTGGGTGATGTCATTTATCTCGAGGCGAACACGGTGACGGTCACGATGAGGTCTTCTGTATATTTGTCACGCATCCTGATCGTTAGCCAGGAGGCGCCTACTTGTCGTCATGCGATCTCTAATCCAAGACCTTTGTCCCTACCAAATTGGCTATGCACAACCGGAAAGAACTTGTGCAAGACATCACTCTTGGGGACCAAGAGTGACCCCAACGTTGCGAATGCTCGGCCTCAGGGTGGACAAGACATCATTCGTGCGATGAGAAGTCTTGTGGAAAGTGGTCGACAGAAGTAATAAGCAATTTCTGCAGGGAACCAGATCAAAGGTGTCGCAGACATCTGGAGTAGTGTTCATTGATGGGCTAAGGTTGGATGGACCGCGCTATGGTGTTGTGAGCTAATGTGAGTTCGCGCAGATGCTCGATGTCGAGCGTTTCACTAATCTCAACTCTGCCAGAATCGGCTCCGACCGTTGTCATTGCCACCATCAGTCGTCTCTCCACACAGGATACCGGTCCATCTCCTCGATCGGCAGGGGTTTTTTGAGAGAGAAAGGCGCCTCTTCACACCACGGCTGCATCAGTATTTGGGACTGGCCTAAACGTGGTAAATGTGTGACTACATATTGCCAAAGACTTACTCCTGCACACTTACCGACTGTGACAATGTCTTCTCGATGGCTTATGAATTGAAGAAGCACATGGCAACTCACGAAAATCCGGACAGGTACGTGGGTACCTTGGTGACAAGATCGCCGTCTTACTTGACGGTCATCGATAGCGTATTCCATTGCTCGCGGTGACTTTATCACTCTTCAAAACAAGAACATGTTGTAATAACTCCCTTTCCGGCACCGGCGAGAAGAAATACGAGTGTCCTGATATGATCAGCTCTGGTACCCGTCAACAACCCTGCGATTGTAGAACGAACGACCCTGCGGCCCTGTCGAAGCACCGCAAGAAAGTGCATGGGTATATACCACCCCCCCCAACCGCAGTCGGCCAAAGGCAGCTCCGGCCTCTCCTCGCAAAATTCGGCAAAAGAAGGAGGAGAAAGTCCCTCGCCGCCGCAAGCGTACTGAGCGTATTACCCCATCACCACGTCGCAAAGCGTCTCGCTCACCCCCCAAGGCCATGAATGCCAAGAATAGACCTAGCAAGACATTCCATTGATTCGCCTGGAGGACGGGGATGGAAACGAGATGGATGTCGATTGCGATGAAGGCTTTAGCTACGAATCAAGCGCTGCGACCCTGATCGGTACCGACTACGAGCTCGGATTGGACACCCTCTTCGACCCTTCAATGCGTCCTGAACGGATGGCCAAGTATGAGATGAGCTACACCGCGTTCGACATGACTGGCATGACGCGCCAACTGGAAACTTTCTCTGAGGATCCCCCTTTTGATCCGGCTATTCTCGACGAACGGACCGGCCGGGAAGGATCTCTGCCTCGATTGGATGGTATAAGCCGGGATCGGGGGCTGGGATGAGTTTGTGTTGGAGGCTCACAAGGAGTACTACGTATGATTCATGCGTGGGCTGGTCACGCATCGACTTTATCTTTTTTTAAAACCTTTACCTTTGACTTTCTCGCATCTGCATCTGCTAATCATGGACTTGGTCACTTAATGACGTTGCAGTACACTCATTCGTTTATCACGCACATATTACACGGCGTCCGGGTGAGAGTAGTTTCGCTGCGATAACCTTGTATAGGATGAGTGTACTTATCTGTTAAATGGGTTACCTGCTGAGTAGGATGGAAAAATACATGACAATGCGAGGAGCTTGAGCGCTTCAGCGTGAATATATCTCTTCGTTGTCTTTAACATTGTAACCGTCGTTGTGACGTAAAGGGGAGTTTCGCAGTCGGAATTCCTTGCTCGGCCGTTGAAACCTGTACCGTCATGTAAGACCGGTGGTGAGGATCGGGGTGCGCCTTGAGACTTTATCTAATTCCTAGACATGGTGGTCTAAGTCGGAAAGGGATTGTAGATCAAACTCCGGCTCGGAATTACAAGAGTATTCGCTGGCATCCAATGACGGGATTGATTAACTCCAGGGAAAGACGAGCGCGTATCTCTTCTTCAATCTCCGGGTAACAACAGCGGAATCATAACATTGGCGTGGAGATAGTTACTAGTACGTAGGAAGAACGGTTCAAAACACGACATTATGAAAGACTGGAATGATATCAAGCTACACCAACAAGATCAAGCAGTATGGAAATTGTTCCAATAACCGGGCGAGTTGTTCTGAGGGAAGTACATCCCGAGATTGCCCATAATAGGGTAATATGTCTCTGAGTTTTCCGTGCCAATGTAAGTCTCAGTTAGTCTCGAACCAGACGTTCTAGGAAGTACCCGGAAAAGTACCGGGTATGTGCAAACACTTCCCAGAACGTCTGGAGACTTTTGTCAGGCGACTAGGGTGCCGTGTCACACCTGTCAAGTTTATGTCCATAAGTAGCCTTAAAATTATAATATATTGAAACGCAGACAAATCGGGTTAGCTAACTAGTGTTATCAACGCTGCTGATCTAGCCGGTTCATTCACTGCGATTCTACGTCCTCAGCATGGAACGATCCACCAGTGCCGGTCACCTCCCGGATGATGAAGAAGTCGATTATTCGTTATTCTCATTCGACCGTCTCCAACCCGGCCTTGCATTTGACCTTGATCCCGAGTATCAGTCCCGCTCAAAGAAACCACCCATTCAACATGCACGCACTCGCCGGCTGAGGGAACAGCTCGCACCTGGCACGGCCTGTACCAAAATTCTGGCTGTGTTCGCCTATATGGATACCCTCGGCCTTGATCTTCCGCTATTTCTCGATCTGCTGAGCTGGGGTGACCAAGCGTGCACTGAAAACATGAAGATCAACTACGAGCGCACTGCACTAAGCATCCGAGCTTCAGAAAGGCGCCAAAAACGGATGGTCCGAGACTAAGTCTCAGTTGCGTCCTGCGCACTGGATCCACCCGCGTAATTCGTTGACCAGTCGAAAGTTCTAGCGGGGTTGAAAAGAACGTGTCCTTGGTAAGAAGCGACCGGCATAGTGTTGCCAGTATAAGAGCTAGTCGCGTGCGGAGATTCCGCATAGGCAGACCGTCCATATGTGCCCAAGAACATGTCATCCACAGACGTGCCGCAATTGATAGTGCTGCCAGAGTCAGAGCCGGTCGCGTGCGCAGATTCCACGTAGGTCGACTGTCCATATGCGTCCAAGAAAATGGGAGCTACCGACGTGCCACCATTGAAGCCGGTCGTGTCGAGCTGCTCTACGTAAGTCTGTTCATCGGCGTTTGACACTGTGTTCTGGTTGGGCATGGCAGGAGCGGTGATTGTTAAGCCAGCAGAGCTGGGGTCCGTAGCGTTCGGCGACTCTGCATCTGCCCCTTCGTGTTCGTCAGCGCCTTGCCGTGACGTGGAAGGCGAGCAACCGTCCGGCGCCATATCTTGAGCGTGACATTTGACGTTTCCAGCTACGTGCATCGAGTCCGAATGCTGGACAGTAGTTTTTTGTTTCTGGGTCGGCTTTGGCTTACTGGCACGGGGGGCCGGCTGGGTATTGCAGTCGGCGAATTCGTATGTACCTGTCGGCCTAGAGCGCGCACGTGGCTGTGGTGTATATCCGTGCTCTGTCTGACGGTGCCTCGACAGCAGGGACGGGTCATGCGTCGCGAACGGGCATTGATTTTCACAGTTTGGCAGCTCGGAAGCATCATGTCCTTTGATTGTATCTGGACACATGTGAATCTTCTCGCCAGTGCTAAGTGGGAGCGAAGTGAGCATCCCACTGTCGCGCGAAGGTGTTGCGAAAGGTAGACTCACTGTGTTGCGAAGTGGACCGTGAGATTCTTTGGATTCAAAGTGTAGAACTTGCATTCCGGCCACTCGCAGTAGGAGAACCTATCGATGGTCGTCAGGTTAACACAGTCACATTACTAAGACACTCGTACCTGCTGGGGTCCTCGTGCATGGCCGTGTGTTTCCTTAGGTCACGATTTTGCGAGAAGACCATGCCACAGCCGTCCAACTCGCAGGCGTAAGTCTTCAGTGAGCCAATCAACTCCATGTCCGATGAGAGGGATGGAGAACGTACCTTGCCCATTGTCTATTTATGATCGTTATATCAACAAGAAGATATCAAGAAATTACAAGAGAATAACCAGATTCTCGAAGGGAGGTGTGTGTTTGAGGGGTAGATATCACCCGAGGCAAGGGGATTTTATATGTACGACCTGTGGACATATTATTATTTTCAAAGTTTTTTCGTCATTGTCAAGCTCGAAAGCGTATGCAAGTACTTTCCGAATCACAGAAGCCATCGGTGTGGACGTTCATTTCCAGAGGATTTACAAAGGAGCGGTTGTTTGAGTGTACCGGCAGGGACGAACTATATGTGAAATGTGAAATCCACAACGGGTGTGATTTTCGAAAGGAGGCACGTACGCTCCACCAGAGCGCGGCTCGGGGAAAAGTAACAACCACATCCAAACTAGCGACAGAGCTAGTGGCCCTGGTAAAACACCACCGATAGATCTCTCCCATGTTTTCCAGATTAGCTTACAGATTATGATGCCGAACACTGGAGGATTATCACATTAGCCGAGATGCAGACTCGAGATGAACACATGCAGTCAAAATAGATACCGACCAAAGAATCATTCCGCCGTCGATCCATTCAACCTTTTTCTCCTTCCTGAAGCTTGCGTCCTGCGGGACAGAGGCAGCCTGGGACGGATCCGACGAACATGAGATTGCTCTAAATTATGGGTATAGTATCATCTGCCTATCAGATACTGAGGATGTCGGCGGCGCGCCCGTGTCGTTTGGCTGTGCTTTCAATCAGTGAGTGTGGACTGTCCACATGCGGGTCGATTGATGATTGTATTGCCTAGAGAAGGGAGCGAATGGCTGTAGTGAGAAAACAGCTTTGACAGACTGAGTTAGGGTCGTTACTGGTTTCCTTTGTACGACGAGCTCGCCGGAGTCAGCGGTTGATGAGCTCGTTGAATGACACAAACCAAATTTGTCTCGGATTAGCATCGGTCCCCAATTTGCTCGGTGACGTAAGCACCCCCACATTGACAGCTTCTTCAATTCCACCCGCTCCGATATGATAAGCACTTCAAAGAGAACGCCAAAGCATACATGAGATGCCATCAAGATCTGCTGTAGAATTACCTGAGAGTAGAGACGCCGTGCGTACCCTTGATTTCATCACATTAATACTGATTGTCCACTTCATAAAATCCCAGGGCGAACGTCCATCCTGGTGTCTTTCGGTGTCACACTCTGTCGGCGGCGTACGTAGATGGTAGGTTGATGTGACGAGATTCCTGCTTTGTACATTCGGAGGGCAAGACAATGACACCAAGTTCGGAACGCTGTCCTCGAGGTTCAACCCCGACACACATAAAATGTGTCTCCCAAAACCTTCGTCATCTTGTAACCCTCTGGTCACTCTCCCAGAATACCCAGTCCCCAGTCCTCACAGATGGAGTCATCTAGAAACGCATCATGGGCAAAGTATGTTCTCCCCTTTACTTCACCCGGAGCACCGATACATCAATCCATCCTAGAGCTTCTCCTGCGACCTCGAAAACTGTGATGCTGTGTTCAAAAGAAAGTACGAACTAAAGAAGCACATAGTGGAACATCAGGATCCCACAAGGTACATCATGGCAGTATCGTGACATGACGAGTGTCGAACTTACCAAACATTAATAGTCTGTTCCGCTGCACGATATGTACCCATACCACGCTGCACTCCAAAGGTTTGGCGATTCATATGAATATCCAGTAAGGCTATCATAACATTTCCGTCGTGGATTAACAAACTCATCTTCGTTCCACAGTTCTGGCAAACGGCCATTTACCTGCCCTGATATGATCAGAGTCTTGGCAGGTAATTCCTCGCATCCTTTACTCGAAAAACCCTGCGGGGTGAGATTTAACGATGATTCTGCACTCCTGAAACACCGCAAGAAATTTCATGGCTACGTACCAGACCCAAAACGGTCACGGAAAAGTGCAAGTGTTCCTTCTGAAATGGATCGCGGAGGCGAGGTGTCGCATTCTGGATCTCCCCCCGTTCCTACCGAAAGAAGTCTTTTGACAAATAGCAACGCATCTTACTCTGCCCAGGCATATTCATCCTTTACCTCCGTACCTTCACCCATGGCGCAGCACCCTGGCAACGAGCACTATTCCGCACCGGGAACCAATCATACTCTTGCCACGGTATCGTGCCAAGACTCATTTGACTGCGTTCCAGACAACGCAATAATTACGAGTAATGGTGTAGCTGAGAGGTCTCCCGAACTGACCTATAATGCTTGGCTTGAGACGAGCGAACCTGGGTCAGAATCGACAACTTTGACTTCAGTTGCCTCTTCCACTGCTAGCCACCACAACACTGAGTCGGCGAATTCATACATTGCTGTTCGACACTCCTTTGCAGAACCACTATTCAACGATAGGCTTCCTTTCCATCTGGACACCCTTCACGGCGAGGCATCGAACGCATTTACCTTTGCACAGGTATCGACGGATGAAAACTCGGTGTTCGCTTTGCAGCACAATTACTGCAGTCGTGGCCCTGGTTCCCTACCTTTTCCAATACTCCCAAATAATCCTTCCGTAGTGTCCCATCGCGACTCGGAGTTGTGGTTCATTACAGGGGGTCATTCAGCTCATATATCCCCCGAGCCCCTCTACAACGCAACTACCGTTGCTTGGCTGGGAGAGCCAAACACGCCAGGGGCAGACTCCGATTCGAGTTCGATCGCATCTTCCACTACAATCCATGGCTCTTCCCCGCATTCATACACCTCTTTTCCACCCCCGCACATAGAACAGTCATTCAAACACAATGTTCATTCCGAACCGACAACCCTTTATGGCGATGCATCGAATGACGACGGATACTACGTCGGCACCCTCGCAGCCGAATCAAATGATAAGAGCTCATCGGTCACTCCGCAGAACGAGTACATTTACGCCGACCACAGTATGACGCTCTCGGAATCATCCCCTCTTCCCGTCCCATCGGTGCCGGAAAAGCACAGTGACGACTACGGTGCATCCATAAATGCTACCGATATCATGGCTTGCTTCTCAGATCTTGAGACAGAGATGGATGAAGACGATATCTTCTTCCGGGGGACGGGTCGCGAGGGTTGTCTTTGCCCCGAGATGATGGTGGAC
>JBBPMW010000956.1:0-12767 GCA_038090535.1 Tylopilus alboater | reverse complement strand
GCATCAGCCGCTTGTCGCCGTAGTCCAGCCATTTCTATCTGCATTCGGTCGATGACACCTTCATCAGCGGTAGAGTACACCCGGTGGACTTTATCTGAACTATAAAGACGTGATGCGACTTGATGGATCCCAAGGACGTCTAGGCCAGACGCTGATGGGTTGAGGTTACGCGGTACGACCATGTCTTCTTCGCTTTCGTATTCATCTTCCGAGCCGTTACACTCGCGTGGACTACCTTGCCTCTCGGGATATTCTTCAGAGTCGTGATCGTACGTCCTTATAGAAGATACCGCTCCTGGTACGAAGGGAGGCGGACTAGCAAACGTGCTAGGTTCGGCGGAAGTTCCCCTTTGTAACAAGGATTTTCGTGGCCTCCCGCGCTTCTTCTGCTGATTTGGTTGTGCTGAATCAACCTGAGAGGGACCGGAGGCAGCTTTGGACGTTCGTCCACGCTTCCGTGGTCGCTTCGTACCGGGGGGAGCAGAGAGGTTCACTGTCCAGTAGGAGCCGAACCCAGGGTCAGTGACTGGACGAGGTTGTCGTTCAAACAGCCTGTTCAAAGATAGATGGTGACGAACGGATTGCTGAAGGGAAGGCATCAAGACCGAGGAATTCCAAGGGAGCAACGATCGTACCTTCCACGTTGGACCAGCATTTCGAAAGTAGGCATACTTGTCTTCCATAGCTGCATAGATCTCTCTTATTGTTAGACGCTTCCTGACGCTTCCCAGTATCGCACAGCGCAGAATAACAGGGAGTGTGTGCTGTGGTCGCCCGTCTGTGTCGGGGAGACAGGCGAGGGTGTCTGGGCAATTGGGATGTGGCTCATGATCACCGCATTGGACTTCGCCTTGCAGCGGAGAGCTACTCTTCACCATCTGGTTTACGCTTGTGTCTGACGTAGACTCGGGCGATGTTGGTCCCTCCCACTTTCGTTCGGTTGGCCTAGACAAAGGGGGTCAACGGAGGAACGTGAACGAAGATAAATCCAACCAACTCGCAAGAGCTAGAAATGCATGCTTCAGGATTTAACAGGTTTTGAATGCTGGACATCCTTGTGTGGATGAGTGAGATAGTGGCTTCATAGGAACATATGCACTACAAAGCGTCGCGCGTTGTCATTGTGGGTCCAAGCGATTACATAATCAATCTTATTCCATCTAATTTACAGCCGATCCGTTGAACATCCAAGTAAGGTGCTACATCCGATAATTATTAGATGGACCATGGAGTTCATACGAATAGCCCGTTGGTGGGGTCCTCCATCCAGGATCACCTTGGCCGGTTAGATAGTTCCCGTTCATCAGCGATTGCGAGCTTGGCGCACCCGTCCCGGAAGACGGGTGCTGATAGGGTGCGTGCACAATATTTGTCGCACGGGGCCACCATTCGTAACCAGGATAATATGATGTCGACGGTTCAATGCCTGGGATATCTAGCCCCAACATGTGCGCCATCATGCGAGTGCTGATATCCTGGATCCCTGCGTTGGGTGTTATCTGTTCCTTTGAGCCAGAATCCCCAAACGCCTCTCGTTGAAGGAGATCTGAACTCTTCTCCCTCCCAAATGCATCGTCGGCAACTCTTTTCTGCCTGTCAGGACCTTGCGACATGGGCGTAAGGTTGCTATCTACCTGGACCTTTACGCCATGAAGCAAGTCCCATGCTCTGGCTGCGCTAGTCCAAGTGGTCTGTGCATGTGTGAATGCAAGCTCAGAATATATACGAGGGAGTGGTTGGTACGTACTTGCATGTTTCTTAGCGCAGTCAGCAACTGCTGAAGCCCAATGTAAGCCTGCACGTTTGATGGACGTATAGTCACTTTTAGTGGTAAAGATGAGCACATGATAGGATCCGTATAATCTACCACATACGCGTCACTATATGCATGATACTGGACATAAGGTAAGATGGCGTCTAAACATCATGCGTCGAGGCAACTCACCCTGCACTGAGGATATACGGTGAGAGAAAAGGTGAAGCACGCTTAATATTATAGCAATCGTGATATGTTGTCACTGAATTACATTTAGTAGAACATTGGATCTCACAAGCCGAATTGTACTACTTACCAATAGTACTGATATAAGTTGCAGCACTTTGGGATAGGTCGAAGGCTTTCAGTGATGTCGTGTTGGAGGCAGGTGGATTTTGCAGTATTGACTCAGAACTAAGAAATCAGCTTATATTCTCAGTATGCACTGAATCAAAGCCATACCCTTTCCAGTTTGGTATACTATGCCAAAAGTAAACATCAGTGACTTGCCTTACACGAGGAAAGCTGCTCACAAGGCTCTGTGTAAAAGTAATACAGCGGACCAGTATTTGACATGGATAAATAAAACGGGGGCTGGCGGAGTATTTCTTTTGCTGGAAGGGTCATATCTGAGGTCATCGGGGAGGTCAATGTACCATTGGTCAAGACGAGCTTCCAAGTTACTCAAGACGGTTCGCCTGGAACCGTGCTTCGAGGACTTGACTGGATAAACTAATGACACAATCGACCCAATGATCACGGCTGAACAAAGCAGATTAATATGTGAATGGTAACCGTAGGCGAATACTAACAGAGCGACGAAGCAACCCGAAAGCACCGCATGATGAAGGCAGTCGATAAGGACTGGTGTGGCGCTACGCTAAGTTGGTGGCTTAGATACGAATCATCCTCATACTGTGGAGCTAGTCAGCATCGCCTCTGCAGACGGGTACGGCTCACCTCTTCCGCGTCCGGTAGTAATGTGTCGAAATCATTCTCGCCAATGCATGTTGGACGCCCTGACAGGGCAATATCAGTCATCTGCCGTGTGAACCTTGAGCTCACACGAACCCATATAGGTAGAGCTATATCTTGATTTCAAAAGTTGAGCTGAGTCGAATGTATTGGATAGAGAGACGCACTTGTCCGCAATGCAACAAGCCCACCATATCTGTTTCCTCTCTTGATTTTCTTCATCAGAGAACAGCTTCCTCCCATTGAACTGCCAGTTATCCGCTGCGCGATTGAGACCCAAGTCTAGCGCCTACATAATCATTTATCAGGCTGAGATTGGATGGTGGAATATGGAACCAACCATTCTAATGGCCATTCCTTGAAAAAGGAAGAACGTTAAAGCGCAAGGCGAACGCATAACTGATATCACCGCACCGATGTAGAGCCAGCCTTGTTCCATGGACCCTGAAAGTTGGGTCAGCACGAAGGACAGACCACCCCACAAAACCATACCAATTCCAAATTCACGATGACCCAGGAGAAGGAGAGCTTGACAGGTCGATGCTCGACAATTATGTGACACTTGTGCTACAAACAAAAGATATTGCCAGTCAATAAGATAAACTATATAGACAATTTCGCCCTACCAAGGACCCTTCTTGCTTGCGCGAGGTAATCACATCCGTCATCCCATATTTTGTCCGTGGACTCCGAAGCACGCTCATCCAGGTAGCGAGAAGCAACGGAAAATATTGACAGAAGCAATAGTTTACTGAAGGTCTGTGACTGTTCTGAGGCAGATGATGGAGAATCACCGCTCGAGCCTGGCGGACTTGAATTGCCACTGGTTGATGGGTAAGCAACAATTCATGGAATAATGCAACGTCAACCAACTTTTTCCTATTGCGGTGCAGAAATGTGAGGAACTAAGCTCAACGCGGTCACATAATGAACCTTACCACTCATTATATTCTCGCAAAAAACGAGCTTTGTGGATAACAGGAAATATTGGATGAGCATACGAGAAGTACAAACCAAGCAGTCGATCCTGCATCTGGACAGGAGGAAATATAACAGGGATATCAGCTTCTGGCGGCAAGGTAAACAGCCGTGCCTTGGCGGACGGCCAGAAGCGCGCCATTGGAAGCCTCCTGTACAAAAGGAGGGTCAGTATCCCGGTGTGATTACATAGAGAAATAGATGCAACCAAACTCCACCGTCAAGGCGACCATCTACGCGGTCATTTCGAATGAGGAGGTGGAGACCACAGGCTTTGCCATGATATCGAACCTAGGCTTGGTGAGTAAATCAGAACGTCAATCAAAGCACAGCGCACTTCTTGATTCTCGTCCAACGATAGTTCTCCAAATGCAGTTGCGCACTGGGATTCATCAGCATCTGCTGAATCTGAAACACCCGACATTAAGTTGAATGGATTGTCACATCATCGAATATGTCAAATCACCCGACGATGCATCCATAGTGTACATTTCACCCCAACTCGGATGACTCAGATCCGTCCCGAGACTTGATTCATCAAGCCGGCGGCGTTGAGGCAAAGGAGCCCCGCCAAATGCGCGAGAGGGTGACCGTCGAACGCCAGCACTGTGAGGATCTTCTGGTGCGTTCCTAGATAAGCGAGCAGCCAAACGGTCTTGCCATTCAGCAGTTGGCATGCTCGACAATGTGTTGTCTTCGTGTGTGTTCACAAAAATCTTGCGTTGGATAGTAAAATAGACAATCACCTTTCGAAGAAGAAACAATCTCTCGCGATATACGCGACTGACGCCTAGATCGCGCAGCATCACGAGAAGTCTCGTTGCTTCGGAAGATACAGGCGAAGATATCTTCTTTAGTAGCACCTGCAGGTTGAGAGAGACGCCCAGAAGGGCCCTGATTTTGGCGTCAGTTGCGACGTCGCTGCGACAGAGGGCACGAGCGTACAAATGGTCCGGTTTCTACTCTGTTCAGTATCTCCGCAGCCAATTCGTCTTGTCGAATGTCAGCTAACAAATCCTGCACACGACGGTCTGAACATGCAAGAAGTGCCCCGAGCAGCGACTCGACCTGGTTCCACCGCTGTTCAATGGCCTGAATGTATCCTTTTGGAGGACCGCGCTTGTAGCTAGGACCTACGGTACTCGATGTGGGTCCTGCGGCGTCTGCGGCGAAAGCTTACCTAGAAAGGTACAGACTAACAAAAAGAAAATCGTTAGGCTTAAACGAGAACAAGGAGAGGTGGAGGTACCATTGCCTCCAAGTGCGCAGCTCTTGCAGGTTCCTGGAGTGCTGGAAGGCTCGCACTTGCTCTTGGTCTTTCTACACTGATCGCATGCTGGTAACAAGGCATTTCAGTGGCAAAGATGGGGTCAATGAGTGATTGAATTCACCCCTGCTACTTCGTTTGCGGCTTGACAAAGAGTCCTGGTTTGACTCTTCCTCTGAGTGCTCAGATTCGTGCCAGTGGGTCGTCGACATGATGGAAACTTGACGTGACTCGCTGAGCGCGTTAACCATCGGTATATCGGCTCGGATGATTAATAATTAGAAATCGATCTCGGTAGAATCCTCGCACGGTCACGGTTATCCAATTGGTGATTTAGCCCCTGTCCCGCGAAGACAGACTCGACGATATGGTGGGCCTTAACTTGACTTCAACACCAAGTTTTAGAAGGATATCAATACATTAATCACTGCATGTCAAAGCATACAAACAATATTAATGCCAGCACATTCGTTCGCACCAACAAGGAACACGGAACCGAGTGCCTAAGGGGCAAAACGGGACAACTCCCTACTTAAGAGGACTGTACGGGAGGGGGAGTAATATGAATGAGTCCATAAATTTCGCGAGTTGGGCGGTCTACAGCATCGTCAGCCTTTCAACTCCCACATGCAACGAATGAATTACCTTGGAGACCGTCTCTGCCCATCCGTCAATCTGCCAGGCCTTCTCCCTCGTCTCCTTCCTTGCTTCAAGGCTCCTAATATGGCTGTCAGAGCGGTTTCTTACCCAAGATTAGACGGCCACTAACGGATATTGCCACATGTGGTGAACTTGGTGGAGTCTTCCAATCTGCGAGAACCAAGCTCCGACTGGTGCAACAAATTTGCGACGGGCTTCAATACCCCTCCGCCTGACGGCACCCATTAGTCTCAATATATGATACCGGCGGACTACAAGAAGCATACCAGGTATTTTCCCATTCCAAAAGAGTACCGGGCTTCAGCTGGTAACTCCGGAGTTCAAAAATACCACCTTGAGCATGTGGTGGTGCGGTAGGAAAGAATGCAAATTCTTGAGCAAGCTGGGCAGAACGGGAGGTTACGTAGGGAAGAAGCGCCTTGTAAGATTTGGCATGCTGAAGGGAGATCAGACGGGCAGAATGAAAAGTCAAAGCGCCCTACCTCCGAGTTTCTAATCAGTTCCACTGTCTTGTCATAACCAGCATAGTTCTCATACTCTAGTATATGGACTGCGCGTCGAAGCAAAATGGGTGAACCACCCTTACGGCGCCCAATGAGACCCACTCACCAAACGTGTCTTGGTTGCCCACCAACGTCTCCCAGCTGCCTGTCAGCTTTACATGCAGCCGTGGGTCGTCCTTAATCCCCGCATAGTACTTTTCGCTGCGAACAAACATAAGTTTACCACCCACTAGGTTCTGCTAGAAGAACACGCACGCAGCTGCCTTATACTCGTCAATCGAATCGGGTTTTACTCGATGGACTGCCAACCATCGTATGCGTAGAGTTTACATAACGTACACCAAGGGCTCATACCTTCGAAACCATGGACATATTTACCTCTCGCAACGAGCCTTGAATGCTGCTGTACTTCAATTTCGCCTGCCTTGCGAGCATCCGGTGATCCATGGAGCAACGACTGCCGTATGTCCTTAGCATAACAGCCTTGGGAATACACGTGCGCTACCTGAACTGAAATAGAGCGTTGTGCTCCTCGAAAAGCAACGTAGGGTTTAAATGCACTCTTTGTTGCCAGGCTGAACATCGTCGAGTCCGTACCAGAGGTAACGAGTCGTTGAATGAAACCTGGGTGTAAAGCGGTGTGAAGACAAGCGGAGTTCCCGGCAACTACGTTGAACTAAGCGCTGCGTCAGGGAGTCAACCAAAATAAGTAATGCATGAAGCAGTATGGATGAATCACGAATCACGAGTATTCTACACGATTTGCGACACAGATCTCACCCACACCTCATGTATTACCCACGGAAGAGAAACATCTTCGCTAGCCGTAGCTTTGAAGAACCGAGCATGGTTCCCTGGGCCCGTCATCCGCACGCTATACTCCACCAAATCATAATCTCCATCCCGGGTTGACGAGTCTACTGCTCCCGTTGTGCGTCGAGACAAGGACTCGCGTGGCGACAGCAGCTGCGCGTCCGTGATATCTCAGCGCCACGTATTGTGCAACCAAGATGCTTACCCAGCTTTTTCCATCGGAAGAGCACTCGTATTTTGATCTACGGAGGATCTGTTCATTATTTGCAGCCACGAGAAAAACCAGCTCGACTATGGAATCATCGAATTCGAACGTCGACAACGCGTCAATGAGAATGTAGTCGCCTTGTCTCGCATCTGTGCGGACCATTCAAAATTGCTCGGCGTACGACCTTTCAACTCACCATAAAGACTACGGAATGCAGTGACAGCGGTCCCATCCACGGCACAGGACAGGGGATATTGCTGATAATGCAAAATTGCATCCTGTCCTATTAGCCTAGTGCGTTTTCCCTCGTTTCCGAGCATGTCTATCGCGGCAAGGCATTTGGGGATATTGTCATCGGGAAGCAGTTTGATGTTGCTTTCCAGCAGGTAAGGTGTACCGAGGGCAGCTGCGCGGTGTACATGGTAATGTTCGGGATTGGAAACATGATCATCCCTCTTCACAAAACCCAGACCGGCAATTTGAGCGTCGCCCGACGCCGCTTCATAAAATGGGCGTGCTACGATTTCGTCCAGGTAGCGACATGCACTTTCCTGCTCCGTGTAGTAGGCTGAGTATTTCATTCGAGAGAGAAACGTACTATGTGCAATCGGTTTCGTTCATTTCCTTCGTGACCGACGGTGAATGGCTGGCCTCCCCCGAGCTCTATTCCATGATCAAACCAAATTTCTGGTACCTCGTTGCTCAAGACAGTGAAATAGTTGTCCGCCATTTTGATTTGTTCCTCTGTCATGCCAAGGGAACCATCATGTAAGAGAGAAACAAAACTGAGGACTCGTTGTCGATTTAATATGGCACCATGACCTAGCCACGCAAAACCCGTGTGGATACCGTTTGATGTCACTGTTGTACGCAGACGACTTGATAGATGCTCGTGCGGCGGCAAAAGATATATTCCGCCCTGCGAAGATTCTTCTACTCGAACGCGAAGCGTCTTTATGATCTCTGGCAAGATGATATAGTCGTCATCCTGTGATCGCGTCCACAATTGATTGGCAACAGGAGTGTGTGAGAAACGTACTTGGATAAAACAGTACGGGGTCGACGCCTTGATACATGCAAGGAACCGAGCATAAAAATACAGATTTTCCGGTGAATTCTCTATCTTGAGCTTTCGGGTGTCACAGTGAGCATCGGAGAAAATCTAATTGTAGCGTCAAGTCGAAGCCTGTCTCGTGCATACAGGTAGGGAGCGACCAGTTTCCTACCTCTTTCGACAGTTTCTTGGGACTGTTGTTCCAGACATATACTTCAGCGATAGTGTCGTCTAACCATGGCCCACAAAGGAGAGATGCGATACGGATCACGTTATCTAACCTAGACCAGTTGAGTATGATTGCAGTGACGTCGGGAAGCCTCTGAGGTTTCCATGTGCGCAGGCCTACACGGACTCCACGAGTATCGGTGGTGAAATTTCCTGTAAAACTGAGAGGGAAAGCGCGTCTCGGAAGTCGCAGGTCGCTCAGGATTGCATCTATGGTCCTCGCTGAGGCCATGCCGATGAGTTGATCATCAAGTACTACATCTACTACAATGGGCATCCGGAACACACTCGGTAGTCAAGTTCAGTCGGCGCTGACTTTCAAGTCCCAATCAGACTGGTGATGGTAGTTCTCCGCCGCCATCACTGCAAGCGGTTATCCCACTGCGCAGCGCGAAAGTTGGAGGCTGATTGGGTTCAGTGCCAGTGAGACTTAGGCTGGGGTTGGGTTTGGTTTCAATGGTTATAAAAGCGAGGCGAGTTGGCTACAACAAACGTATTACATTGTAAGGCGATTCAGTCCATCCTGGCCTTGAGTGTGCGCGATATGACCTGGTCTTTGGTACTGAATGGAGAGTCAGGCAGGAGATAATCTTGATCGAAAGCAAAGCCCTCACATGACATGTACAACGGCCCCCAAGCCTGAAAAGGCATCTCGATCGACCGCGTTTAGCAGGGTCTGCGAAATGGTCTCGAAAAGATCCTCTGGTTCCAAGTCAGGTTCCCAAAGGCCCTCTGCAACACCGAACAATTTTGAACTGGCGACTCCGGCGACGACGAAATCTTTGGCGAAATTTATGCAACCTATGAGATCTGTTGCAGCGATGAATGGCTTGAATGCGCCTGTGGGAGACTTTGAAAGACCGGCGATGACGGGCTCGATAAAGTATGGACCAAAACGGTGCTCATATAGAGTAGACGACACCATGTGGGTAAACGTCTCTGGTTGGATATCTCGTTCCTCCTTGATTGTGTACATGTTGACGCGATAACGGAAACGCTCGTATCTACGATGACTGAGATGGGAACGTTGCGGATCAGACAAGTGACTTACAGTGTGGTGACGTCGGTGCCCAGTCCGGGAAGACCGACATACAATCTGTCGGCCACCGGAAATACCTGGCAAATTGTGAGCGGTGAGCGGAATGGAAGGAATTGTCAGACAGATACCCTCTGGAAGTTGGATGAAATGCCCAATCCTTCAGTGCCCAAGCGTAGGTCGGAGGCGATGGCGACACAATCCTTGCCGACCATGGCTACGACGGAGCCACCGTTGTATTGTAAAGCGGACTGAGTGGATGTAAGACGAGGCGGACGGCGAGGATGAATGTACTCGCCATGGCTGTTTGTAGTGAGATCGACGCGTCAGTGATGAGCAGCTGCCGTGACGCGTCCTGAGATATGTCACGAAATCTGTCACGTCGCGTTACATCTGTAACGCCGCTTATTTTAGCGCCGGATGTTCTGTCATGAATCGCATCCGCACCACCAAGTTATATCCTTCTCTGGCGCGCCCGCTGTCTAGCATCCGAGCACGGGTACAGGTATGTACTTTCCCTCAAACTCTCTGACGTTCCCCTCAGACATACCGGTCAGGACAGAATTGCACACATTGATGCACAGAGACCCTTCTCACCCGCCTTGGTCGACTCCTTCAATCGCAGACACGACTACCTTCGCATCTCGCTTACCGAGCGATGCAATCTAAGATGTATGTCCACCCCTAGTTGGTCCCGGCGCTGCATCCATCCAGTCATTAGGCTTCTACTGCATGCCCAGTGAGGGCGTCGAGCTCTCTCCACGAGAACACATTCTCACGGACGACGAAGTCATTCGTCTTGCCTCTCTTTTCGTCAAGAGCGGAGTCCGCAAAATACGTTTGACCGGTGGTGAGCCAACGGTCAGAAAGGGTCTTGACAATATCATAGGTGACATCTTCCGTTGTCTTGTATCGGCCTTCATGTGACGCTGACCTTAGCACGGCTTAATGAACTGCGCCCGTTTGGTCTCGATTCGATCGCCATGACTAGCAACGGGCTTGCTCTGCATCGTCGATTGCCCGATCTAGTGCGCAAGGGCCTCACTCACCTCAACCTGAGGTATGTCTCCTCGCTGTCCCTCCAAGTAAATATCAGACTCGGCATCCAGCCTTGATACCCTAGATCCATTCAAGTTTGAAATCATGACACGCCGACCCGGGCACGATGCCGTCTTGCGTGCGTTGGAAGTCGCGTTGTCCTGCCCTGGCTTGCAATCTGTCAAGTTAAACGTCGTCGTCGTCAAAGGACTCAACGACTCCGAAGTCCTAGACTTTGTCGAATTAATAAGGGACAAAAGGCTTTCCGTTCGCTTCATCGAATTCATGCCTTTCACAGGTAACCGTTCGAGTAGTCCTCCGTTCTCTTACTAAGTTAGTTGTTCGGTCTACAAGGTAATAAATGGGACAAAGCTAAAATGGTACCGTCCGCGCAATTGCTGGATGCAGTGACATACCGACACCCTACGATTGCACGCGCACCTGATGAGCTCAATGATACCGCTCGTTCCTGGCGAATACCAGGATACATGGGCAACATTGGTTTCATCAGCAGTATGTCTGACCACTTTTGTTCGTCTTGCAATCGTCTGCGACTGACTGCCGACGGCCAAATAAAGGCGGGGTATTCCACCGTCCTGATAATGCACCCTCCCTGACTTTTCGTAACCATCAGGTTTGCTTATTCGATGCCAAGGAGATCTCTCTTCGCGACGCAGTTCGAAGCGGCGCAACAGATGAAGATCTTCTCCAGATTCTTGGATCCGCCGTTATGGGGAAGAAGGAGAAGCATGCAGGAATGGAGGATATCGATGTTCTAACGAATCGACCAATGATCTTGATAGGAGGTTAGCTACTTTCCTCCTGAAACATCGTAGGTATATAGCTAGCCGCTCCCTTCCTGATCAACGCTTGTATTTACACAGGTTCCCAGCTATCGTTGATGCGCCCCTTCATGAGCCTACCGCTCGGGAATCTTCATGCCGTTGCGGCCAGCTCCCGCGCAGTAACCCGAGTCGAACGACGCTGGCAGAGTCACTCAACCAATCCCACTCCCAGGCTAACTCACTTAAATCCTGATGGTCGCCCAACTATGGTCGATGTTGGTGGCAAAGATTCGACGAAACGTACCGCTACGGCGACGGGCTATATCTACATTCCTAGAATTGCTTATGAACTGGTTACCGGAACCCCGTCCCATTCAGAAAGCAATCCGTCGGTGGACAAACTACGATCCAAGGCCGCCAGTAAGGGTGAAGCCCTCACTGTAGCGCAACTCGCAGCGATAATGGGATGCAAACGAACTTCGGAGCTGATCCCCTTGTGTCATCCTCTGCAGCTTTCTAACATCTCGGTTACGCTGACCCCCGAAGTGGTAGACATCCAAGAGAGCCGACGGCATGGTTCCTACAGATTATCACACAGGATCCGATGCATGGCGACGGTTTCCTGTGAAGGCAAAACTGGGGTCGAAATGGAAGCATTGACTGCTGTGTCCATCGGCTTGCTTACCGTTTGGGATATGCTCAAGGCTGTCGCGGGCAAGGAGATGGTGATAAGAGATATTGTTGTATCACATAAGAGTGGTGGTAAATCCGGCGACTTTACTCGACGCGGGCCTGCCGATGATGCTTAGACTGTTGTAATGAATGCAACATTATTGTGATTGAGAGAAACTATGGATGTTCGGTATCTGTGGGTGTCTAAGCTACGTGCGTAACATGTTGCGCGGGGAAGCAAATATTGGCGAAAACTGGGTATAGTCCGTGTGTATGGATGTCGCATGCGATGATAAGCACAAACAAAAAGAAAATCGTCTAGGAACCAACCACCAGAATTCACCAATGTCCGCGGTTTGTGCCGATGAATCCAAGTTCCAAGGCATCCTCTACATCTTCGGGCCGTTCCTCGGGCTTTGCGGAAAGTCCGACAAATCCGACGCGATGGTAGACACGACGGGCGCTGTTTTCATGTCCGACGTACAAAGCAACGCTTTCTTTGCCGCAGTCCAATAATCTATCTCAGATGTATCAAGAACAAGAGTATGGAGATTGGACCAGGCGTGCTTACCGGCTAGTCACGCTGCGAACCAAATGCTCAGCAAAGCCTCGACGCCTCCAGTTTGGGCAAGTATAAACTTTAGTGATCGCCGAGACCTTCATCGACGACCGCGTGACCGCACAAATGGCCGCGACTGCACCCGACACTTCGTACACCCAAATTTGACCTTTGGACACGAGCTCTTGGGCTTCTGCGCGTGCGAGCTCGATGGTCAGCGGGAAATATATCTACG
>JBBPMW010000955.1:0-12778 GCA_038090535.1 Tylopilus alboater | reverse complement strand
TGGGGAGCGCTTATAAATCAACCTCTTGCATTGACTTTCGGAAAGCGAGGTGTCTATCTGTTATCTGTTCTCGGGAACATGGTTAGTGTCGAAGTCATCTTTGTGACGGTAGAAAGTTCAGTCTTTTGCAAGGCAATGTGTTTATGGACGCCATACATCAAAACGGAGGGCCAGTGGTAAGTTTGCTGTCTACTCTTTCCCAGGAACGAAGAAGTTTTCCAACTGTGTTTGCGTTCCTCAAAAGGATTGCGAGTAAAATTGTCCAAGGCTACCTTTGTACCCCTGTCGAAAGCCTTTGCGAGGTCAGCATTGCGGATGTGGTGCGTCCGATGTGTAGCCGATGCGGTTACGGGGCTGACAGATATGCAGTTCTTTGCCCATGAACGAGGGACGTATATTGGGGTGTACACACTATTTCTGTTCGGGTTAGTGAGACACTGAACATAGTATCTCCTGCCACTGACGTAGTGTAAAGGTCCAACTACTTTGCACCTCTTATTGCTGGCGTGAGTGACACATACCTCTTAAAGCATATCACTCGGTGCTTAGCGATTGGAAAAGTTCATTTATGATGGTCAGGGATGGCACTGGGTGATGTACTGGGCGGCCATCATTAATTTCGGGTCTTTCATCATCCTGCTTCTTTTCATGGAAGAGGTGCGGCTTAACTACCTCGCCGTAGCGTCTGATCAATTGCTGAATTTTGCGTAGACAAACTTCGTTCGGAAAAACAGCGAAGCATCTGAGGCCAAGTACCTTAGTAGTGGCGATGACAAGGACGAAAAGAGTTCATCGGCCACCGTCACAGGAGGACTTGTAGGCACGCCGAAAACGATGTTGCAACGCCTCAAGTTGTTCAATGGTCGATATGCTTCGAATAAGATGCTCTTTACGATGACCTACCGCCCGGTTGTCCTACTTCGGTTCCCTGTGATCTTTTGGCAAGCGCGAAGTTTGTGGTGACATTGCATCAGACTGACGTACCGTAGGGCCGGATTTCAATATGGCGCTTGTCTGGTGTGGTATAATGTGCTCAACGCGACATGTTCTTTGATTCTCAGTGGCCAACCTTACAATTTCCGTGCAAGTTTTGTTGGCTTGACCTACCTTGGGCCATTGGTTGGCATGCTTCTCGGGTAGGGGCACTCAAACTGGATCCTTGTATATGTCACTTATAGGTTAATCCTAGGACGTTTTACAGTGGCTGGGTTGGAGATAGGTTCGCTGTCCGTTATGCTCGCAGGACTCGAGGGATTCGAGAACCAGAACATCGCTTGTGGCTCATGGTCGTCTCGCTGCTGCTCTGTCCCGCCTCCCTGATCCTCTGGGGTGTTGGTGCATCCAAAGGTATAAATTGGTCAGGGCTGGTCATTGGCATGGGAATGATCTCATGTTCGACGGGCATCGGATCCTCCCTCTCCATCGGCTACGCGCTCGATTCGTACAAAGACTTGAGTGGTGAGGTCATGATGGCCGTCATCCTCGTCCGGGTGAGTACTAGATCGTCTAATGTCTCGAAAACGCCATATTCACGCAAAATTGCAGAACACGTTGTCGTTTGCGATTGTAAGTCGACGTTTTCTACCATGATCCTTGTTCTGCGGGACTTGCATCAGATGACTCAACCCGACGATACAGGGGTATGGCATCACCCCTTGGCTCCATATGGGTTACCAGAACACGTTCATTTCTGCCGCATTCGTTGGGCTCGCGATTACACTTACTTTCCTTATCGTCATAAAGTGGGGAAAGGACTGGCGCGTCGCGAGCAGAAAACGGTATTGGGCGTATGTCGCTAGTAGTGGCTTCCAGCATTGAGGTGCAGGTACATAGGAGTTGAAACAAGGTCATTACTCGCTGATTACATAGGTCTCAAAAGCTTCGTCGTGGAGCTTGGGTGAAATAGTAGTGAACAGTGGTTAAAAGACTTGCCCTGTGAGCCCCTGACGTCTATGTTGGCCGGTACTACATAGGTTCCCCATCCATTTATTTTCAAGTTGCACTGCGAGAACTCTCTTGTGGGGTCTGTCAGGGGGTCGGCATCACAATCTGCATGGCACGATTCTTACATCCCACGCTATTCCTACATACATATCCTAGATTTTATAACGTGCTCAGCGCCAGTACAAGGGCGTACTCTCGTGAGCCTTTACGATCTTACAGGCCTCATCAAGCGCATCGACAACCTCTTGAGGAAGCGGTCCTTTCGCCGAGTCCTCGCAGTTCTGCTTCAGCTGGGCGGCACTGCTAGCACCAAGGATGACACCATCGCTCATGTCAAGTATTGAATGATGCTGGCACCATCTCAATGCAATCTCGGTAAGACGCAAGCTGTGTTTTTCCTAGAAAGATAACGACAATCGTATCTTTTAGAAGCCATCCCTTTGAATGGAACAAGAGAGGAGCGTACCGCGACGCCTTTGAGGAGCTCAAGAGCCTTGAAGTAACCTTCTCGGAGGTAACGGGCGCGGTACATCTTACCCATGCTGGAAGTAGGATCGAATCGGCCACCCCCTGGTGCCTGATCCTCGACAGAGGCGACCTTCCCCGCGAAGAGACCGCCGCTAAGTGACCTCGGTCGTAAGCGGTACGCACGATCGAGAATGGGCAAGAGACGTACGCGAGAGGGTTGTAGATGACCAGTCTGATACCGTACTTGCGACAGCAGGGCACCAGTTCTGGCTCAATCTCACGTGTGATAGCATTGTACATCCTAAGAATATCTGTCAGTGAAGAACGAGTGATTTCCTAGACAACTCACGCTTGGTATATCTTCGGTAACACATAGCCGTTGGCTTTGCAGATTCCAACAATTTCCGCAACCTGTTGTTTGTCAGTTTCGGGGGTTCGCACGAACGGTAAGGCCCTCACGTACTTCCCACGCAGCAAAGTTGCTCAGACCAAAGATCTTACTGGGGATAGGGTCAGCACACACAACGTACAGCAACCCGCGGGGAATACTCACAATTTGCCTTCTTTGTACAAGTTATTGACCTCACGGACGGTGTCTCCAAACGGGACACTGCGATCGGGTGCGTGCAGGTACAGAACACGAACGCTGTCGCGTTTGAGGTACTGAAGCGACGTCAAAAAGGTCTTCCTCAGATTTTCGGGCGAATGGTCGCCAGGCTTGGTTGGGTACACCCTTGACACCGACGTCAACCATCGCACACGCACGCCAGGTGAGCAGCCTTACTTGGTATCGATCGTTGCGCCTTTGAGATCGAGCTGAGATAGAACCTAAGGAAACGAGGATTATGAGTGGACAGACGACTCCCCATCGGATTGCATGCTGTGACGTCCCCACCTGTTCTGTCGTCCCTTCGGCGTACATCCGAGCGGTGTCGAGCTCAGAGTGTCCGAGGCCGAAGAAGACGTCGAGGATCTCCTGAGACTCTGTCAGCGAAGACGTCCGCACGCCATTCTTGCCGTCGAACCCGAAGGTCATGGTACCCTTTCCAACAGCTATCAGTCCATTAAGTAGTGAATAGCATATCACGACGTACAAAGAGAAGTGGAACGCGGGTTGGCATGATAACGTTCGATCCCAAGTATGCTGTAGTGAGTAGATTGGTTACTAGCTCTTTCCAGCACGTTAGACTTGGAGGGAACCTGAAGGTACAGTACTGCGAAAGGCTGGCGATGGTTATCAATCAAAAGTTGAGCGGTTGGAGCAGCGGATATCAATATACGGTCACATCCGAACGGCCCGTACCGCGGCCCTATGACTGGTACTTGGCACTCACGATGTGGCCCGTGACCAGGATAGCGGTTAAATTAGAGCACTCGGTTTGTCATCCTGTGGTACACTGCGTTCTCTATGACTCCCACGCGCGATATTGTTTCTGTTAGATAGTGGAATTTATAAGCACGGGAAGTGTGGGCCTCTTCGACTCAACTTTTCCACGTTTCTCACTTTCTCATTGCAAAGTATCGTTAATCCACGTGACGGTTGGCACGTGCCGCTCACGTGCCTCTTGCCTCATCCGGGGGCGCACAGCATGTAAATTTCGCGACAAGTCTGACCAGCCAGGTTATCACTGGATGGACTATTATCACAGAAAAACGACAAGAAGTCCATACCAATCGACGCTTGAGTTCATTCAAAGTGCAGCGACGTTATGGAAACAATATGCACAACACTATTCTGGGAAAAGGAACTTCCGACGAGGGGTCGTTTGAGCACTTCATCAAGTGAGATGCCTTCGACTTTTATTGTACAATCTCATGCGCGGTCAGGCAGGATTACCCCTACTTGAAGTATTATGCCAGGGCATATGCATAGGTCTAACTTCGTTAATCTGAGATCGCCTCGGCATGAGAACACAGGCTGTTGGTCTCGACTATGCATCAATCTATGCCGCCATCAGGGGTATCCTTAGCATTGTGGAAGAAGCAGAACCGCATATTTCAAGGTCATTCGAGGTTGCATTCGTGTTACTCGTGCCTTCTTTTCTCGCGTTCCTGGTAGACATGGGATCGCTAGGTAGGTTCAATTTTATCTGCGCTTCTCAAAAAAATCTAAAGGTGATACAACAGTAATCATCACGGCTGTCGCCGTACGTCTGTTGGGATACGGGGAAGTGAGTTTGTGGTTAAAAACAAGATGCCAACTGGCAGAAGCCAGACTCTTGGGTTATGTGGGAAGGCAACCCATACCTGTATTGAAGCCTATGCCGGGGAGAAATATCAGGCAGGGGTTATGGCTGGTCTCGGTGAACATGCATTCCTTTTTCCTCTCGACCCAAGCTCATCTAATAGATTCCTTCTCCCTCGTAGAGTTAATGGAACTTGGGGCAGATGAAGACTCTCCATCGAAATTTCGACGTGATGTGTGGTTTTCCGTTTGGGAGGCGTTTTGAGAAAGCATTTTGGGACATGGCGTTGAACCCATCATGAAGTTGGTTCGTTTTTATGTTTTTACTAACGTGACGATCTATAAGCCCTGAATCCGTATCTGTTCTCACAAGCAGCAGTTCTCCTGCACGCTTTTTATTAGACGTAAACTCAAGGGCATTCATTGTCGTATCCGATATGACGAATCCATATTGTCAATTTTATCACTTAAGCCATGGTATATTTCAAGATCAGTGTTTCCTTTCCATTCGTCGCATATACTAGTAGCAGGGTGGTAAATGCAACTCTATGCGGATACAAACTAAGGAGATGGCATTTAGAAATGCTATTCTGTTAAGAAAGCCAAGGACGCTAAAGCTCACAAAGCAAATCCATCGAGCATGAATAACTGCGAAGAGTGAGCGTCTCCAGATGTCATCTCACGGTAGGTCATGGGTCAGCTAATGCTTCGATCGTCTTATTTAAATAGGCAGGTTCGGTGGAACAGCGGGAATAAGAAGTCAGTGTGCCACTAATCCACTGACACTCTTTCTCTTCAGGACTTTGGCCGGCAAAAGCTTGACTACCGGCTTACAATTCCTACAGCCTGATGGTTTGCCTGTCAGATGAAATTGGTCCATAATCATTAAAACTAGCTTAACCCGGCCCACTGTCATCGTGGGCCATCGGCGCCCTTTCCTTGGCATATAACAAACACCTCATCTTCTTTGTCCAATCCCTGTTATCTACGGTTAGTGATTATTCCACCGATTCTCACTGTTTCCAACATTGATCTCACAGTCATCCAACTGGTCCATTCATCACCCACTGCCGGCGCTCGTGCTGAGGTCTATATAAAAAGCTAGTAGTTCACTCCCATTCATCCTTTCAGACCGAATATGACTCGCTTCATTCCCTTGAGTTCGATGCAGACTTTAGTGGCGGTTGGCCTAGTGGTGGTCTCTACTCTCGCTTTATTCAAGGGGCGACGACGGACGGTCCGCGGTTTTCGTCTTCCCCCAGGACCCGTCCCTCTCCCCCTCGTTGGGAATCTTTTTTCCATCGAAGCCAAGAAGCCTTGGATGACCTACGCTGAATGGGCGACTCGTTACGGTCCGCTCCGATTCTGTATTGATGGTAATCATAGCCTCAACTAAACAACAGGTGACATCTTTATGATCCGTGTGCTGAAACAAGACATTGTTGTGATCAACTCGAGAAAAATTGCCAAGGACCTCCTCGATCGACGATCCAGTGTTTACTCTGACAGGCCTTACCTTGCTACTAGAGATCCGTGCGTCATGGCTCTTTGTCGTCAGTATATCAGATCTAACTTGAACTTCGCACTGTTAGATTTGGCTGGTCCTTTAACTTTGGCTGGACTCAATATGGTGATCAATGGCGCTTACAGAGGAGAATCTTTCATCAAGCTTTCAGAGCTGAAGCTGCTCTCGCTTTTCGTCCTGTTCAGCTGAGGAAAGCTCACCAGCTCGTCTTGGATATTCTCAGCATACCTCGTGATTTCTCCAAGCATATCCAAAAGTGAGTATTGCTTAATTAAACGAGTGTACATATGTACCAACAGGGAAAATACATTCAGATTTTCTGCAGCTATGATCATGTCAATCGTGTACGACTACGAAGTTGCCCCTGAACATGATCATCTTGTTGAGCTATTCGAACGTGGGAACGCCCTGGCCATGGAGAACCTAACACCTGAGGCATCATCCATCATCGACGCATTCCCTTTTGGCAAGCAGTCACTCTTCGTTACACTAACGCCTTGAAGCTGATCAACACCCCAGTCCTCAGCTTGCCAGAGTGGTTCCCAGGTGCTGTCTTGAGACGTAAGGCAGTTGTTTCCAAACGTTGTGCCACGCAGATGATAGCAGAACCCTTTGAGTACGCTAGAAAACGCGAGGTGAAATTTGTGCTCGTTCTGGCCCGCGGTCAGTACTCATTGAAGGCAGGCCATGGGTAGCAGTGCGTCGGCTGTGGCGCTTAACCTTTTGAGGGACCACAAAGACTCAGTTGACGATCTCTCACGGCTTCAATTATTGAAAGATACGTGTGCAACAGCTTTTGTAGGTAGGTTGTATGGTGAAGATAAACTGCGGTTCAGTTCATCAATCAAATCCAATAGCTGGTGCGGAAACTGTGAGTCTGGATATGTGTGGATGTATGAAATGACTCAGTTTCTTGTAGAGCACGTCAACATTGCAATGCTTTATGCTTGCCATGCTGCAGCATCCAGAAGTGCAAGCACGGGCACAAGCAGAGATCGATGCGGTCGTTGGCACAGATCGGTTTCCAAACTTTGATGACAGGCCGAACCTGCCATATGTCGAGGCTGTTTTGATGGAGACGTTTAGAATGTATGCCGTCGTGCCCCTTGGTAAGCAGTATTTCAGTCATCATGGTTGCGTGAATGCTCAAGTTTCTCTTAGGACTTCCCCACGCTACCACGGCCGATGACATTTACGAAGATATCTTTATTCCAAAAGGTGATAATATAATCAAATCTGATGAATATCTCTTGACTCTCCTTCTATTGTACATATCAGGATCCACCGTGGTGGCAAATATTTGGTTGGTACACGACCGACCTGTTGTCCTTCCAGGATCTTGATACATTACTTCGAAGGGCCATCTATCACGACGAAGATGCTTACCCAGAACCTGACGTCTTCAAACCCGAAAGATTCTTTGTAGATGGGAAGCTCAACGGGGACAAGTCCATTGACAGCCTTGCTTTTGGCTTTGGGAGGTATTTCGATATTTCTCTCTTCTATTGAATCCCTTGGCCAACTTCGTTCGTCAGGCGCATGTGTCCGGGTCGTTACACTGCTGACGCTTCAGTCTGGGCTGCGATGGTGTCGATTTTGTGCGCATTCAAGATAACGAAAGCCTTGGACGAACAAGGCGAAGAGGTTGAATTCGAACCGAGTTTCAGTTACGGGGTAACTACGTGAGTATTTTCCGAGTGGCCGTTCTTCGATGATCTACAGTATATCATTTGACAGGGCCCCTGATCCATTCCCTTGCTCTATTACACCGCGACTGTTGAACGTCGACATCCGCAAACTTTCCACGGAAGACTCATTTGAATTATGAATTTGTGTCGGCACCAGTGTAGGTCAACAAAGAAAAGCAGTACAGTGATCATGACAACGCTGCTTGGATTGAGTAGAATAGGTAGCAAATATAAATTTCTGGACTATAACCTGAATCCAACATCAATTTCCCCCTTCGTACGACTTTCCTGATGAAGCCTCAGCGGAAATCATGCTCCATATGCGGTGCGGGTGAGCACGTATACGACAGGGAAGCAGTTCAGCTGCGCGAAAGTGAGATGGTCGACTATCATAGCGGTCATACGTGAACCAGCGAGGGACTCACGAAGTGAACTGACCTGCAAGGGATGTATTCAGGACGTGGCGAATACCTATAAAGAGGTCTAATCATTCAGCTCCCAACTGACACTGCAACCACAACTGCCTTTTGCCTGCGGATTCCCGGTCACACGGAACGAGCTTCCTATGAGCTCAGTAGCGTAATCGACCGTCGACCCATTCAGCACAGGTAGCGATACAGCATCGATGTACAAGTTTGAGGGACGGATATCGGGATGAGTAAGATGACTGGTGAGGCGGAACGGTGAGCTCGAATGAAGCGAGAACGCAACAGGATCAGCGACTCACTAGTCCTCTGGAGCGCATACATTAGCGAGCCCTATTTTATACTGGTATCCATGGCGTCCTCCAGACTCGACGGATATGCGTAGTGCTACGCCAGGGTTCCCGTCTCGCGTTGATATTCGCCGAAGTTGCTAGAGTCTAGTCAGAAAGCCGTCCCATGCGTCTACGAATGGGATACCTCAGCGGCGCGGTCAGTGAGAGGAACGTTGATTTTCCCCTTGGGTATCAGGTCGACATCGAGCTCTTGCTCTTCCAGATCCTTGACAGTCGGTGACTTAAGAAGTACGCTGCGCGTTTTCGGGATTTGGGGAGGGCGCGCCGACTGAGACGAAGTAGGGGTGATGTTGCGTGCTTGGGCAGGAATTGCAGAGGTCCGCACGCACGCCGAGGGATGGTGTATGCGATATAATGTCTCCAACGCAAGTCTGAAGGTGTGCTGGAGATGACTTGGACTTGGACGGTGAATCTGCCGCGGCAACATGGACAGACGATTTCGGATGCTGGTCATCTCTCACGGACGGTGTCTTCGAACTGAACATTGCGATCAGGTGCGTGCAGGTACAGAACACGAACGCTGTCGCGTTTGAGGTACTGAAGCGACGTCAAAAAGGTCTTCCTCAGATTTTCGGGCGAATGGTCGCCGGGCTTGATTGAATACACCCTTGACACCAATGTCAACTATCACACACGCACGCCAGATGGGCAGCCTTACTTGGTATCGATCGTTGCGCCTTTGAGATTGAGCTGAGATAGAACCTGAGGAAACGAAGTTTGTGAGTGGACAGACGACTCCCCATCGGATTGCATGCTGTGACTGTGACGCTCCCACTTGTTCTGCATCCGAGCGGTATTGAGCTCAGAGGCCGAAGAAGACGTCGAGGATTTCCTGGGACTCTGTCAGTGAAGACGTCCGCACGCCATTCTTTGCTATCAACTTACCCGAAGGTCATAGTACCCTTTCCAACAGCTATCAGTCCATTAGGTAGTGAACAGCACATCGCGTACAAAGGGAAGCGGAACGCGGGTTGGCATGATAACGTTCGATTCCAAGTATGCTGTAGTGAGTAGGTTGGTTAGCTCCTTCCAGCGCGTTAGACTTGGAGGGAACCTGAAGGTACAGTACTGCGAAAGGCTGGCGATGGTGATCAATCAAAAGTTGAGTGGTTGGAGCAGTGGATGTCAACACACGGTCAGCATCGACGACCCGTACCGTGGCCATATGACTACTAGTACTTAGTACTCACGATGTGGCCCGTGACCAGGATGATGTAAAAGTGCTGCGGTAAAACCACGCTGGTAGAGACGGTTATCACTGGTCCGTGCATGTCGACCGCTACAGCTAGGTTACAGGTAGTCTGGTGACTCGACTGTTCTGCGAGGCGCTGCTCGCCTTGCAGAACGGTCTGGTTACCAGAATAGCTTGAAGGGTGAATGACGAGCGGTATACACACAAGCTAGAGAGTTAGTGTAGACTGTGGAATGGTATGGGCAAAAGCCCGAAGCGCTGTCTTGGCCGTCAGAGTGAGCTGCGATCCCGTGATGAAAGAGCCTGCGACGCATGCAGCAAAGCTCTGTCCATACTAAAGGAGGAGGCTCACTATTTGCCGAGCCAGCTCCCAGTGTCATTCACCCTAGAAAAATTGTCATGGAAATTCTAAGGGAGCTGCTATAGATGTGTGTTTGGAAGGGACCGGTGGACACGAGCAGAGAAATGCGCGTCTGGAAGGTACCAGTGGACGCATGAGTGTATGGAAAAATTCCAGTGGACACTCAGAGGAATCGTGCGTGTGGAAGGGACCAGTGGACACAACGAAGGAGAGAGGACTCGGAGTGAAGCCAGATCGATGCGAAAACGGCACGATGCGGGAGCTAGGACGCTCCGAGTCCTCAGCTGAGCGCTGCAGCTGTTGCAGCGCGGCGGCGAAAGGCAAGAGCCGCACCGCGCTTCGCCTACTCATGCACAGACTTTCCCCTTCGAAGGTCACACGTGACCAGCCCAGACTGCCAACTATTATCACAGAAAAGCGACAACTTGATGTCCATACCCATTGACGCTCAGGTTCATTCAAAGCACAGCGACGTTGTGGAAACAATATGCACAACACGATTTCGTGGTTCAGCTGGGAAAAGGAACTTTCGACAAGAGATCGGTTGCCAGCGAGCACTTCATCAAGTGAGGTGCCGTCGACTTTTGTTGTACGGTCTCGTGCGCGGTCAGGAAGGATTGCCTCTAATTGAAGTATTATGCTAGGGCACATGCGCAGATCTAACTTCGCCAATCTGAGATCGCCTCCGAGTCATCATGAGAACACAGGCTGTTGGTGGCCGTCAAGGCTGTCCTTGGCATTGTGGAAGAAGCAGACCCGCATATTTCAAGGTCATTCGAGGGTGCGTTTGTGTTACTCGTGGCTTCTTTTCTCGCGTTCCTGATAGGCATGGGATCGCTAGGTAGGTTCAATTTTGTCTGCGCTTCTTAGACTCGGAAATTAAAAAATTCTATCAATGTGACACCACGGTAATCATCACAGCTGTTGCCGTATGTCTGGTATGATACGGGGAAGTGGGTTTGTGGTTAAAAAATGGAGGCCAAGTGGCAGAAGCCAGACTCTCGGGTTATGTGGCAACCGATACCTCGAGTGAATTGAAGCCTATGCCGGGGAGAAATATCAGGCAGGGGTTGTGGCTGGTCTCGGTGAATATGCATTCCTTTTGCCTCTCGAACCAATGTCATCTAATAAATTCTTTTCCCTCTCGTAGAGTTATGGAACTTGGGGCAGATGAAGACTCTCCATCGAAATTTCGATACGATGTGTGGTTTTCTGTTTGGGAGAGAACTGTGCGTTTTGAGAAAGCTTTTTTGGACATGATGTTGAACCCATCATGAAGTTGGTTCATTTATATGTTCTTACTGACGTGATGACCTAGAAGCCCTGAATCCGTATCTGTTCTTGCAAGCAGCAGTTCTCCTGCACGCTTTTCATTAGACGTAAACTCAAGGACATTCACTATCGTATCCGATATGACGAATCCATATTGACAATTTTCTCACCTGAGCCACGGTATATTTCAAGATCAGTGTTTCCTTTCCATTCGTCACATATAGCAGATGGTAATGCAACTCTATGGAGATACAAACTAAGGGGATGGCGTTTAGAAATGCTATTCTGTCGAGAAAGCCTAGGACGTTAAAGCTCACAAAGAAAATCCATCGAGCCTCAATAACTGCGAAGAGTGAGCATCTCCAGATGCCATCTTATGGTGGGCAGGGTCACGGGTCAGTTAATGCTTCGATCGTCTCAAACAGGCGGGTTCGGTGGAACAGCGGGAATAAGAAGTCAGTGTGCCACTGATCCACTAACACTCTTTCTCTTCAGGACTTTGGCCGGCAAAAGCTTGACTATCGGCTTACAATTCCTACAGCCCTGAATGGTTTGCCTGCCAGATGAAATTGGTCTATAATCATTAAGACTAGCTTAACCCGGCCCACTTGACGGCCAGGCACTGTCATCGTGGGCTATCGGCGTTAGCTCTTTCCTTGGCATATATGATATAACAAAACCCTCATCTTCTTTGTCCAATCCCCGTTATCTACGGTTAGTGATTATTCCACCGATTCTCACTGTTTCCAATGTTGATCAACCAACTGGTCCATCCATCACCCGCTGCCGGCGCTCGTGTTAAGGTCTATATAAAACGGTATCTAGTGTTTCACTCCCCTTCATCCTCCCAGACCGAACATGATTCGCTTCATTCCCTTGAATTTGATGCAGACTTTAGTGGCGGTTGGCCTAGTGGTGATCTCTACTCTCACTTTACTCAAGGGGCGACGACGGACGGTCCGCGGTTTTCGTCTTCCCCCTGGGCCAGTCCCTCTCCCCTTCGTTGGGAATCTTTTCGCCATCGACGCCAAGAAGCCTTGGATGACCTACGCTGAATTGGCGACTCGTTACGGTCCGCTCTAATTCTGTATTGATGGTAATCAGAGCCTCACCTGATAACAACAGGTGACATCTTTATGATCCGTGTGCTGAAACAAGACATCGTTGTGATCAACTCGAGAAAAATTGCCAAGGACCTCCTCGATCGCCGATCCCGTGTTTACTCTGACAGGCCCTACCTTGCTACTAGAGATCCGTACGTCATCATTCTTTGTCGTCAGTATATCTAAATTGAAATTTGCACTGTTAGATTTGGCTGGTCCTTCAACTTTGGCTGGGCTCAATATGGTGATGAATGGCGCTCAC
>JBBPMW010000954.1:0-12784 GCA_038090535.1 Tylopilus alboater | reverse complement strand
TGTCGTGAGTTACATTTTTACAGCGAATTCGTCCGAGGATTTCAAACACACAGAGGTCGCTTGACCGCGGCCCTCTTGCACGATTCGGAAGCGAAAACAGAAGCCACCGATCTCCTCTTCACGTTCCGCGTTTCGGCGACCTGCGAGACCGACGATGGCTGCGGTGGAGCGGATTCACTGCCTTCCTCTCGAAGAAGCGGAACAGTAATCTTGACTTTGCGTCTCGCGGTATCCCGAGTTTGTATTTCCTCCAAGGCAGTCAACGATCGGTGTCGTGCACGGCTCTCGACCACGCCACTTGCACTTCTCGGCGCGGAAAGCGTAATCTCCACCACAGGACGAGGGCCAGCGACCTCCGTAGCCGAAATGGCTGCGTCGTACACCCAAACGCCAGTCGACATCGGACCATTGATAGACTTTCTCCGCCCGATGCATCTCTTCTTCAACACGCGACTGGCTTCTGGCTTCGAATGCATTGCGGCCGAATGCAGGTGCTTCGTCGTACTCGGCGGCTTAAACTTGGCCGAAGCACCGAGGACAGGACGGACGCTGCTTCGCTTCTCCCCTCTCTCCTTGATGCTCACAGTGGCGTCCTTGGACGTCACAGCCGAATGTGATTGCCTCGTTGTATTCGGCGGCCTAAACTTGGTCGAAGCACCGAGAACAGGACGGTCGCTGCTCCCCTTTTCCACTCGTTCCTTGATGCTCGCCGTGGCGTCCCTGACGACGTTCTGAACTCGCTCCGCCAGGGGTTTGTATTGCGACTTGGACGTCTCCACCGCATTCTTGACCTTCTCTGCCCACTCGTCCAGATCGTACAGCTTGTGCAGCATGAGCTTGAATGTGAACGGATAGCGTTCGCCGAGCGGAAAGGTCAGGCTCTCGGTGTCTTCTTCGACCCGGTCCGAAGGTTCCACCGCGTCGACGCGTGGTGTTGGATTTTCGGCCGTGCGCGGAGTGGAGGGCGCATTGGTAAAGGTGTCGTGGCGTGGTTTAGTCGCGGACGCGACTTTGGCGCATCGGGCATGCTGCTCGTCGCGTCGGGCGCGCAAGGAGAGGATCGTTGATAAATTCTTGAGTACGGGGGCGAACTCTGCGGGAACGTTGGCAACGTCGTCTGCGGAGATGACGTCGCTGGTGTCCCCAGCGAGGGCCCGGGTGCGTCGCGTCGCGACGCGGTCAAATAAATCGAAGAGACGGGCAAACTCTGCCGTCTTGGAATTGGCTTGAGCTACAGAGGTGAACGTCATATCAGTTGATTAAATTAGTTAGAAAGCGGGAAGGAGGGGGGGATCGCAAAGGGTGTAATATTAGGGTGTTGATGAGGAAGGAAAACGGGTTGCTCTCGGAGGGATGGCCTCTTGCCACTGGGAAAACCTGAGGGACCCATGATATCTTTATATGCATCATTATTTTGTGGTCTGTTGCCACCGCCCCTCTCGGGTCTGTGGACTGTGAATGCTTCCAAATTGAGGTGTGGACGTGATTGCTGCCGAGTGGCTCCGAGTTACCTCGAGATTACCATTCCATTGTTCGTCCACAACCATGTCCACCTTCAGATTTTGTTCAATAATTTGAGACATCACTGTACGCTCACATTAATGTCAAGATATGGTTCGGTACTTCCCTGACGACGTTGCTGGCAACTTTGCTTCTCGAGACGACCTCATATGTGGTCGGCAACCGCATTAAATGTCAAACTGTCACAGTTCATTAACATTGTTGTACGTTGCCGATCATAAAGTTGCAAGGCATAAGCGTAGAGGAGAAACAAGACCATGCAAAGTAGGTGCGCAAGGCCCAAAGACAGCAAGAACCCGACAGAGCTACTGACCTCCGCGTGCGATTTACGTACAGACGACACCCACTAGTCCCAAGGTCGCCTTCTTACCCGCACTCGCCCGCCACTACGAAGAACGTACGTCTTGGTCACCCTTTGCCAATCCCCGATCCTCTTTTCGTCCTCAGAGGCGAGCTTACATGCGAAAAACGAACTCCAGCCGATCGTTCTTAGGGACTTGAGTTTCTGGGCGAGCGCCAAGCTTGCTTCCAGTTCGCGTGTACGCACATCGGGGGCAGAAACCATAATCGAGCAGATCGGACACGACTCGGGACCGTGAGGAAATGGCAGTACCTCGTCAAATGTAGTGTTCGTCGCGGCTTTCGAGTCATGTGGGTCTTCCTTGTCTTCCGTGTAAGACACGTGCTCGAGGTGTGCGGTACTCGGGGATTCTGATTGACTAAGGACCGTTCCTCTGTGCTTCTGGTTGCGGTCCTGACCAAAGGTAGTGCGTAGGGCGCGTGAATAGGCTCTTGGGCTATCGTAATGGTCGATATGGTTTTCGAGCATCTCCTCGTCCGAAAGGAATATTCCCAAGTGAAGATCGGTCAACTTGGTAAGTGGTTTCAGCGCCTTCGTGATTGCGCTCTACGAGAATGTTTTGATAATCAAGGAGTAACGGGTGGAGAAACATACTGTCAACGATGACACTGTTGGAAAATGATTAGGTATAGGAGAGTGAACGACGGCCGAAGAGCTGTCTTCGAAACAAGCCCAACAACAAGACACGTCAAGGTGCTCAGAACAACTAAGATGAAGGGACATCAGCCCCGGAAAAGCTCCAGACACCATGCTCAAGAGCAAGACATCAATACGCCATAAGTCTGTGAGCGTCAGCGATGCGAGGTGAGTCATCGGTGAATTTGTGAAAGGGGTGACGAATATCTGCGTCGAGCGAGCCTTCTGTGTTGACCTGGCTTCCATTGCGAAAGAAATGTGGAGGGCTTGCAGACTGTTCATAAGGGTTGGCCTCCAAGGTGCGCTTGCGAGATCCCCAGATCGTGCCTTCAAACTCCTGGATGAAATACGCTAAAGGGTGGTCATCCACAGCATATATGCGCTCTGCTTACTTTACCCAGCTGAACCCCACACATCCCCATGTAGGATTACTTCGCGACAGCATGGACATATGCATCTTCGCAAGGGAAGTAAGCTGCTTCGCAGAAAGTAGGCTCAAAGAGGTCATGTATTTCCGCAAGGCCATCATCCGAAACTGAGAGTTGACCTCCGACAAGGGCCTGAGAGCACGGAATGAACGATATCGCTGATGGAAAAGCTCGATGATGTATTCAATTAGCTCCAGGGGTAGAGTGCGCCGTTTCGAAGCCATCAAATTGAGGTCATCAGCAGACGCGTTCTGACATTCCACCGGGGGCGGGGAAGTGAATCTGTGCGAAGTCGGAGAGGAGGGAAAGAAGTCGAACGCGCTCGAGCCATCTGACCAGAGGAGATCTGACGACTCTGACATGGTGGTCGACAAGAAAGAAATGCGTCGAGGATCATATCCACCTTATAACGTACGAATCACGTGACCTTATTAAGATTGACAGACACAAAGTGCGTGTTGACCCTTTAACTATCACCGACAAACGGATGAGTGGCGCAGGACCGCACAAACCCCCGAGTCAAGATGGGGCCACGAATTCCAAACAGCTGAGCCCATTACACGAATTGCAGCTCCGCGCATTCCTTAGTGCTGCAGAGGACGTCGAGGTGGACCCTGACACCATCGAGGACCTCTTGGAAGGACTTAGCGATGATGTCTGCGCTGAGATGACTGAACTTGACAGTGACGAAGAAACATCAGACACGGAGGATCTTTCTCTCCTTGTACAGGAACAATGCACGCCTCATGGCGTCACACACCTCGAGGATGATGACATTGAGCCTTCTGAGATCCGTGCATTGGAAGAGGAAGGTGGGTAGGCGTCATAATTCGCGAACTATAATATTCTCTCTCTTTCGTCGTCACGCTTTCCAGGGTGGCATGTAACGCTCATAGTCGCATTCAGCTATACAGGCTTGGACAAGGGAAGAGATCCGGAAAATGATGCACCATCTCAAAGAACGCGGTACGCGCTTTACCGTCTTCATCACAGCTTAGTGATTCACCTTACCCAGGAATGAGTTCATTTATTCGAGAATATGTCTTCGCGCAGGACATACCTATTGTCAAACTGCTGTTTGCATTTGGTATCAGTCTAGTACGTCGTGTCTTTCCTCTTTTGTCCGTTTCTTTACTTCGGCATTCCACATAGTGTCCAGAACTTAGAAGTAAGCGTCCAAAGACGCTATTATATTTCCTTAAAGTGGCAATATCAAGAGAGTGAGTCTAATATCGACGTGTTAGCAAAGCGTATGGACTGAGCTTGGCCGGCTAGATTGCACCTGAGAGAAAAACTTCCACAATACAATACGATTTCTGACGCGGTCTCTCTCATAACTAACTCGAAGCGTATCATGGTACTGACTGGTGCAGGCATTAGTACGCGATTTTTCTTTCAAACAATGCGCATGTTTCCTGAGAATCATAGGTGTCTCTTGCGGTATTCCGGACTTTAGGTCTCGCAATGGCCTATATGCGACGCTAAAGGAAAGGGGTCAGTATGACTTAGACGACCCTCAGCAAATGTTCGTCGTCCGCTCTTCATGGTCAAAACAGCCTTTGTAATGTCACCCAGGTTCGATATACACTACTTCAAAGAAAATCCCATAGGTGAAACTGCTTCCCTTTCCCCAAACCGTTCTAACTGCCCTTCCATCATATTGACTCCTATTTCAGTATTCTAGTAAGTGGACTTCATTCAGGACCCGAGGGGTAAATATTAACGCTTTCTGTAAAGCTCTTTCGCCAGGTACGACCTAACTGCGCAAGGAAAAACCAAACCCTGACAACGACTTTCAAGTCAAATATACCCATCTAATTTCATACCCTCCCCTTGTCACCGATTCATCAAACTTCTAGAAGACAGAAACAAGGTACTGTTCTCACTAATGTCATGAATGTGGTTACGAACAAATTCCGTACTTGGGCCATCGTAGCTCCTTCGGGTACGTACGCCCCGCATCTGGTCTAGTTTACCTTTAACGCCGAACAAACTGTACACAGAATTACACGCAAAACATCGACACACTGGAGTCCGCAGCGGGCATCACGCGCGTCTTGCAATGTCACGGCTCCTTCAAGACGGCTACATGCCTTCAATGTCGAATCAAGGTCCCAGGCATCGAAATCGAGCGTGAAATTCTCGATCAGCGCGTCCCGTACTGCAAAGCATGCCTAGAGACCCACAAGGCTGCGGAAGCACAAAAGGTCAAGTCTACAAGGAAGAAGAGAAAGAAGAAGAACGAATGGGATGATGATAGCGATGAATGCGACGATCTGCTTTTAGGCGTGATGAAGGTATTTTCCCATAGGCATTCAGAAGAAGTGCTCTGACGTTCGTATAGCCTGACATTACGTTCTTCGGGGAGAAACTAACGGACGACTTTGATCAAGCGCTGTTAGATGACCGAGACAGGGTTGACCTCTTGTTAGTCATCGGTACATCGCTCAAGGTCTCGCCCGTGTCCGAGATTCTATGTGCGTCCGACTCTATTAGTCCTCCCGACCTGCTGACTCACCTCGACGTAGCTCATTTACCACATTCAGTGCCGCAGGTCAGTGAATAATAGTCCAAGAGTTATTGACACACGATCGATACTCAACTCCTTGCGTCAGATCCTCATAAACAAGACACCAATAAGGCACATCAACCCTGATGTACGTCGTCCACATTCCTGCCTCCAAAGAGCCCAGCTCAAAAAACGTTTTCAGATCGTTCTCCTCGGTGATGCGGACGAGATCGTGCAGCACTTATGCGAGAAGCTGCAATGGAATCTTCCACCACCTTCGAATTCCAAAAGTGGACTTAAAGTGCCGCGGTCTCAGATGAACGGAAAGAGAACGTCGAGCGAAATGATTGGTCGAGAGCCCACGAGGGTCCAAGGAAGGTAAGGTGGTTTTGTGCTAAGGAACTTGATCATGCTCCTGACCTAGAGGCAGTCATGTTTGGCTATTCAATGGCGCGGAAGGTGGTAAATGGGTGGAAGATATAAAGGAGAGATACAGCAACGACACGAACGGGGCTACCGCTCCATCAAGGAGCCGATCAGAGCCCAAAGCGAAGAGAGCGCGGGTCAGTTGACACTGGAGGGGAAAGTGATTACCGTCACTATCATTTCGTGAACAATTTGCTTTCAACATTATCCACCTGGATGAACGAGGAAAATGGTTCATCAGAATACGCGTCCAATATGACATGTTAGGGGGTAAGTAGTATGGTGTTATCGTCCGCTTCCCTCGAAGAGAACTTCCCCGTTTCCCTGCACGGGTATAGTAATCTTTCCTAGTGAGCTTCGGCTTTGTTTTGCAGAATGACGTCCGTTCCTTCCCTGCGCGCCACCAAACTCGGGTAAATGTGAGGAAGTGCCATTGGGATGGTATGTTCCCAAGGAAGACATGTAGAATTCTTCGTTATCGTCTTCCTCCATGAATGCTGGATCGTAACCAGCAGGCACCGAGGAATGTAGACGCCAGTTCCGGATCGTGTTGAACGTGCCCCTGCGCAGATGCGTTGCATACGAGTACAGCAGGAGTGCAAAATATATCTACACATGACCGAATGGCGAAGATCAGCGATCGGCACCATGGGACAAGACGTTTCTCGATGCATCTCACCTTTGCAAGCCAAGACAGGACGATGACCGCGGCTGCAATGCCCTTTTCTTCGTGCCAGAGGATATTGGCTGCTGCGGCCAGCTGCGACTCGGTCATCGTAAGATTCACCCCGGCACCGAGCCGGATCGCTTCTTGTGCGGCTGAATTGGCTACCCGTCGACCGTCATGCGGGGTATACGCCCACCACACGACGGCGAAGAAGAGCGTCCAGGCCGTCGAGAGCACGTGATCCACGAAAAAAAGATGTGCAAAATAGAGCGTCTGTTGCGCGTTTTCCTTTTGCATTCAGGAGGGGAAAGAGAAAAAGGCAAAATGGGATTTGAGCGACGCGAACGAGAGACGAGACGGGCGGTAAATCGGGAGGGACTGACCTCCTTGACTGCCTTGAGCCCCCATCCGAGTGCGACCAAGCCGAGGAGGGAGTATAGGTACAGGCTGAGCTGCGCAAACGACCCTCCGGCGCCCGTCAAAACCGAAATGAGACCGTAGACGCCTGCTGCCTTGTTAAAGAGCTAACGACGACGTTGAGCATTTGGACGCGTGTCGTCCCCGGGATGAGAAGGCGACTTACGGCGAAGAGTAGGGCGATCGTGACGCCGGTCTTGAGGTCGAAGAGACCGAGAAAAGTGGAGATGGGCCAGAGCCGCCATTCAGGACGAAGCATCAGTTTCATATGCAGTCATGTACCAAAAGAAACGAGCGAATGTAAATGACAAAAAGAAGACGTGCGCGGATGGCGGGAAGGAGAGTGGCACAGCAGATGCTGACTAAGCAAAATTAGAATCGATTCTTTGTTCGCAAACTCAGCCTCAGTAAGAGTGGCCTGTGAAAGCTTGAAAGAATCGCTCTATCGTGTAAAAAAAAACACCATGCGACTAACTATCAAGTGCTATATACAAAAATTAGGGTGAGTACTACTGTCAAAGGACCATACCAGTTAATTGAATGATCGTAAGGAAGATATAGAGCAACCCGTGACCGAGCGGCTCCGAGGCGGAGTCCGAGCCACAGGCCCAGGAACTGCACAACGCGGCTTACAATGGACAAATCTGTTCCGAATCCCAGTTCTCCGAGTTCACGCCCTGCGCGACGAGGAGCATGTTGTTTGGATCAATCTCTTGTTTGATCGTCAGCAAACGAGGATAGTTGGAACCCCAGTTGGCCTGTGTGAAGCCGGGTACGAGCATGTCCGGCTGTCATATCAACGTCGTCAACCAAAGTCGCCTCGTGAAACAAATACCGCGGAATGCTCACCTCATTTAGGTACTGTGCCGGGTTGGAAGGCGTCAACGCTCGGACGGGCGCCATCGCGTCCGTCAGGTTCTGGCGAATAGCTTGGATCTCGGACTGCGACGCCCCGTCCTGCCATTCTCCGAAAATGACCAGATCCACCAGCATGTTACGCCATGCCGGATGAATCGCGTTGAAGTCCCCGGGGTGAGAGGACACGACCCCACCGCCGACGTGTCTGTGAATCAGTCAAATACATCACTCACTCCAGAGGGGAAGATTGCTACGTACTGTCCGAAACCACCACCCATGTTAGCCATCGCCTCAGAGAGCTGGTTCGTGGCAGTCGAGTTCGTGAAGACGTTGGTGGGAAGAAGCCACGAAGCAGTGGCCACACCGACGCCGAGACCTGCGCCTGCATCATAGTTGTACCCGACGACGTTGACGGGATCCAGGATGTTCGCAAACAGCCAGGCCTCGTAGTTGTCGTACAGCGTCGATGCATTCGTCTTAATGGTCACCCCAGAAATCCGTCCAGCCTCATTGATCCAGATGCCAAGCGTCGAGTTGGCAAGCTCTGTAGTACCGTTCGGTAGAAGGTACATGAGGGCGAAATAGCTTCCGCTGTTGAACGGATAGTATCCTGACCAGCCTGCTTGGCCAAGAGAAGGCAATGCAGAGTGGAATGAGTTGAGAAGGTTGACAAAAGCGGCTGTGCTGTTGGTGGTCGCCTCGAAGAATGCGGCATACAACGGGAATTGAGGGTACACCTTGTATGTCAACGACGTGGCGATACCGAACGATGGACCTCCGCCTCCACGAATCGCCCAGAACAGATCAGTGTTCTGGTAAGCATTGACAGTGACATGGGTAGCATTTGGAAGGACAACGGATACTTCCAGGACGTTGTCTGCACCTAAGATGGGGATATAAACGTCAGTAGCTGATCGGAAATGGAGTGAAGATAAAAGGCGTACCCAAGTCGAGGGTGGGAGATAAGATGTTGTGACCAGCACCCATTGGCCAACCACCACCAGCCCCAACAGACGCATTGGCACCGACTCCACCTGCAATCGTGACACCGTTGTCAGACGCGAACAGGTACGCCTCAATCCACTGTGTACCAGGTGACACGGTGATCGCTGCACACGAAAAACATCATTAGTAGATGATATTTGACAATGATGAATGAAGAATTACCCGGGACACCGGCCGACTGTCCGCCAGCGTAAACGAAATCAGGAGAGAATGTCGTTCCTTTCCAATGATGAGTCCAGATCAACAGCGAGCCAGGGCCGAGACCCCGTCCGAGGAAATCATGTCTATCACCACCGTAAACCTCGCGAAGACTCAACTCAGACGAATCGTCACCCACCCTGTGTTCTTCACATGAACCTTCAAGTTGTACTGTGCAGCAAACTCCAGCGCAGCTTCCACGTCCGATACCGACGTGGCATTGATGCCCACCGAAGGCACACGTCCTTGACCGCAAGGATTCGTCGCAGTGTCATTGATATAACACCACGAAGTCGCATTGAATCCCCAGTTGTCCGCCATGGACCCGCCAGGCTGGTCAGCGATCCAGGGGAGGCTGTGCGCGTTCTGCTTTGCGTAAGAACACAACTCCGCGTTGTAGTTGGGATCGTGGCAGTAGTAGCCCGTTGGAACAACGTTGAAGACAGGGTGTGTCAGGTTAGCAGACAGAGCAGCCCATTCTGAGTTTGATGGCCAGCATGAGTCGCTAGCAGTGCATTTGCAACCCGGAGACCTCTTAGTAGTCAACGGGGTCGCTGCCACGGTGGCGGCGAGGAGAGCGAATGTAGGGAGAAGCATATTAGTGGAGGTGTTCTATGTTTGAATGCCTCACCAGTACGACTACTTATATGCCCAGAAACCTGCACATAGTCGCAGCAAGCAGAGAAAGTAGTGCCCGCCTTGAATCAAAGAGGAAAGTTGTGTGCCTGGGACGCGGGTTAGCGCTGCATGGTGAGTACAGTATACTGTCAAGCGCGACAACGCTAAATGACGTCTGCACGAGCGACGATGGGAATTTGGTCCAAGGAGTTTTGATCCGTGATGTACAGGCGCTGTTCGGCGTGAGGCCGTACGGGGATGAAAACAAATTACCCTGCGAAAGAGCCGACACAGAGGCCATCAAGGGTACGAAATACTGCATATGATCGGACGGCCGACCTCCCTTGGGACGCGACATTGATAAAGCATACCCTGGGAGGCTATAGGTTAATCTGGGCCACGACTAGTGGATTACGCACTCCACTACTCCTGCAAGGAACGCTCCTACAGTACAGACTGTACAGTAGTGCGGCACTGCAAGTGTGAGAATTTTCCTGCCAGAGGGCGACCAAATGTGTATGCGGGGTTCGCCTAGCCGCCGCATCAGCTGATCGCGCCGATGTTTCGCTTGTCTCTGGCATACCAGAATGAGCACGGAACCGAAGAGGCACGGGTCGTTTAGCTTTACCTGGTAACGAACGGACGCTTTCATGGGAGCATTGCCAGCCAACGTTGCGGTGCCAGTCACCTACTTCTTAAACAAGGTAACGCGGGCAGGTACTGAGACCTTTAATTTTCATTGTATGTCATCTGCACAGGTCTTCTGTCCCACACGTCAGATCTGAGAGTCCTACTATTAGTATGACCCACTTTATCTCGACTCCGTGGTAAAATCACAAAGACGTCAAAAATATGTGGTTCCCAGCGACTCAGTCACCTATTGTGCATTGAATTCCGTATTCCCGAACAAAACGATCATGTCAACAGCCATAGTAAAAATCCACTTCAAGTTGCGCCGATAACTCTTTCTTCAGAGTCAACACTTTTGCTGCCCCGCATAGATCAACACGAGTGCTGCAAAACGTTGAGAATTCTGGTACAATCAATTCAGAACACAATTACAGATATGGCGACGAACGTACGCTCACCACGATCAATCCACCGCGGATCTGACAAGGTGTCTCCATGACACAAAATGCGGAATTGATGGTTCGCTCCGAATCCACCGATAAGGAACATCATCTAGCGTTCTGTGTCTCATCCGGACCCAGAGAATGGCACCCACGATGATGAGCATGGCCACAAAGACATGCCGCTGTTTGAATACATCGATGACGACGCTAATGGAATCATAAAAGTTTGGTGACTTCTTGCCTGAAGAGACAGTAACTGGTTATTACATGCGACGTCCATCAGCGTTGGATGGGGATTTTACCCCGAAAGTCTTAGTTTCTTTATAGTCCGGAACATGCTCGCGCAGACTGCCGACCTCGATGGAAACCGGCTGTTCGGAATCATAGATGGGAAGCTTTGTTGTCTAGAAGAACTTCCTTGTGAATCTAGTGCCGTCTTTCATTTCTGAGCTCCAGTAGCGCGAACCTTGAGCTTTTCTGTTTATCAAGCCTGTCAACGTACAAGTAAAACGGCCAAAAAAATAACCTACAACCCGTTTGCTCTCCGTGCAACGAACACTGGACCCTGGAAACCATGTATGATCAGGACGACTGTCTTTTGATCACAAAGCATAGGTCTTGCTTGGAGAGACCGTTTAGGCTAGCCTGGAGACAAGGAGAATGAGAAATTTTTTCATCACAGAAAGAAGTGACGAGGCTTACGCTCCACGGAGGTGGCATCTCCTCAAACGACGTCGGATCGAACTTTTCGTCGATTCGATGCATATTCAAGATCGGGATTAATTCACGACGGCATTTCGTCGCCGAGTAAATGCTGCAGCCAGTCACTCTGGGAACTTCGCAAAGAGTCGCCGTGTCTTGAACGACCGCATTCATAGCGAGGAACACGGACAGGATAGATGCTACAGGGAATGTGGAATGAGAAGGGTCATGAGCACGAATACGTACGTCCATGCCGGGCAGTTTAGGTACTGGGAAGACACGATGGGTGGCACCAGTGGCACGTTAATCAGTCCTCCCGCAGGATACGCAACGGCGCGATAGAGCGCCGAGAATGCAACACCATATGCGCAAACATTTCACCTGTCTCACGTGAAATGGTGAGTATCGGAGGGGGACAGCAACCAAGCTCACGAGATGGGCCGCAGAGCCCCCCTCCGGGTTCGACAGGTCCGTTTTCACCCCAAGTTGCATCAAGTCCCAGCCTCTCACTGTTCTTCGATGCCGCCCCATGCGCAAAATAGGCCTGCTGTATTTTGTGGGCTATGACATGCAGTGTCGATTCATGTGCACAGGCTTGGGAACCAACGTTGGTTGAAGCTTCAAGTTCCCAGAAACGTCACGGCTTTTCCCGTTGATAGCACCGCTTTGCAGGTTTAGCAGTAAGCCCCACTGTGATTGTCGGAAAAGGCTGTCCAAGCACACCGTGACGTAGGACTAACCTTCCTGTGCGCGTTTTCTTCCAGAAACTCGCTGGCCTGTACGAAGCAGCGTCGAGACATCGGTGGGTATGCAGTCATGCCCCGCATTGCCCCACAGCGAGCGTATAAGAACTTGTCGGGTCTGGCATGAGGGCAGCTCATCATTCGAATCTACTTCCCCATCGGGGCCACAAAGCAACACAACACTCCATTCACCCGCATTTTCTCTCGTCGACTCGACCTCATAACATGTTCATCCCTCAAGCTGACCGCGTCTCCAGTTTGTTCAATGACCATTCTTCCATCGTACCTCCATTCCAACTCGACAAGCCACCCCGCTTTTCACTCGATATGTCAGGTGCAGCAAGTTTGTTGGGCGGAGATGATGCCGTATCCGCCATGGCCACAGTCCATATCTACGGGAACCAGCGTTGGCTGGGTTGGTACAATAACCCCGGCTCATTCCAGATAGCCAAGCGATTGGGCTCGTTCGCGAAATCCGTGTCCCCCCGTAGCATCTCTAGTTGCAACTTCTCTCAAAACTCCGTCTCCAAGTCCGTCCATATGGAACCCACAACATTATTGGATATGGACAGCTGCAAAGGACCCAAGTTCCGTGCTGCCCATTCGGGGACTGTCATCGAGG
>JBBPMW010000953.1:0-12786 GCA_038090535.1 Tylopilus alboater | reverse complement strand
AGGGCAGAGACGACATGCGTTGGAAAGAGGGTCTCTTGTGACGATGTCATTACCTAAAAAATCGTTAGACAGTAACGTAACATTAGGTTAATGTGATCACCTCGAATCGGTTCATTCGTGGATTGAGACGAAGGCCCGTGATTTTTACCCCACTGTACATGTGTACGTTGGGCTGCTTGCGAAGGTAATCCACGAGGGCGTTTACCAGCGTGGCCATGCCGTTCTTGAATGTATAGACGGAGACATGACGCATCTTGTCCTGCAAGTCTCCCAAGTCATAAGACGTGTCTTCGTTCGGTTGCGGACCAGTGGATGCACGCATGGAACCGAGCAGGACGGACCCACGTCCATGCTCTTCTGCATCCCACATGGAAGGAAAGGTAGCACGCAAACTCAGCTTTCGAGAGTCTGCAGCATATATCCCGTGGACGAGGGCACTCCCGAACACCCGTGCAAACTCGGCGCCGAATCTTCTGGTGAAAAAGTCGTCTACCGACTCGTCGTCGATGCCCAAGGGTCTGTTTCTCCGCTTCAACGGCTCCCGAAGAAGAGAGGAGAGAAGCGTGCGACCCAGGTGCGCGTTTGGCGCCCAGAGCGAGCTGATGACTTCGAGCGGTGACGGCGGAATGCGGTGGATCCCCTGCGATCCGGGGATGTGCAGGAAGCGGTTCTTGGCTGCGGGAGCAGACTGGGGCACGGTGAGGAGCGACGGAGTCAGGTCGAGGAGGTGAATCTAGCCTTGGCGGCGGCAGTCAACAACACTGCCGAGACAGACGTGGTCGACACACCAACTCGAGGACGCTGGGCGCATTGGGACGCAGCGTGCGCGGACCTGCTTCGAGGACGACCTCTGCGTCTTGGAGGCCTGTCTTGATCCTTTCGGAACGCACCCAACCGCCGAAGCGCGTATCCTTGTTTATGACGGCGATGGGCGACGTCGGGAAGCGTCGGGCGAGGTGAAATGCGGCGGAGAGGCCTGTCAGACCCCCGCCAAGGACTGCTATCGAGCCTGGCATCATATCGACCTCGAACAACTCCGACCAGCGTCACTCCATCCCTACCCTGCTAAATGGGGAAGGTATTTCCCACCACGTATCGAACACGTCGCCTCTCCAAGTGGATGCTTCCTTGCCTCCCCCTCCTCGCACCCTCGCAGCAGCATGCCACCAAAAAAACCCGCAAAAGAGCTCTCGCCAGAGCCATCTGCGCAGGTCACAAGCTCTCGTCGCAGCAGCTTCACCTCTCCTGAAAAACCGTCGGGGCCTCTCAGCATCCCGGTGTCCGCAGAGGAACGTGACATTATCAAGGTCAACAATGCGAACGCGACGGACCTCAAGAACGCCTGCGACGATGCTCTGAAGCGGGTACGTGTGCCTCCCATATCCCGGATGACGTTCTTTGACCGCGGTGCAGTATCTGTCGCGTCCGAATCTGTTCAAACAGATACACCTCCATACGGACGTGCGACTCACGCTCGGCTGGGCAGGCGTGCTCGTCGCCGCTGCCACCGGTCTCTACGGCTGGAAAGTCGAATTCGAGCAGTCCAGGCACGCAGTCTGGGCCGGTTTCATCATGCACGTGTCTCGTCAAAGAACGCGCACCGTCCTTGTCTGACATACGTTTTTCTCTAGCTACGTCGTTTTGACGTCCCTGCAAGCGCTCTATGCATACTTTGTAGAAGGCGATATCGTGTTCGTGGGGAGGCGCAAGACGTTCTCGAAGCGGATAATAACCGAACGTGTCACGATTTCCTCGCGTGCCGTCCCCGTCTCTGCTTCCCCCCAAGCATCACCTGCAAACGACCCCTCCTATTCGCTCAACATTACCTACGTGCAGTCCACGTCAGGGGGCAAGTCGCTCCTCGCCAAGAACCGCGCGCAGGGCTCCAAGGAGTATAGCGCGTTCTTTGACGAAAAAGGCGTCATGGTTCAAGAGGTGTTTGAAAGATGGGTAGGAGAGCTCGTCGAAGGTGCCATGGAGGGCAAGGCTGCTTAGGTATTGGACGGGTTTAGGTGGTATACAATATTGTAGGATGCAATGATATCTTGAGTTGGACACTCTTGCTCAGCGCCAAGACGAACACATGTCTCACAAATATTCATGTTGATCGACGTGCTTTGACGTAGGACAGGAATGAAATGATAGGGGCGATCTCATACATGTATATTGTACAAGAAGGTAATAATTAGTACTACGGAACATGATTACACTATCAAGAAACATGTTACACTTCCTGACTCTCGAGGCTTTGTTTCTTGGTCTTGGCTGGAAGAAGCTAAAGACGGGGTGAGCGAGCAATCCGACTCAACCAAAGAAAGCTTACTGCTGGGTTGATGTATGGTACAACGCCTCCCTCGGAGATGATGACATTGCCGAGCAGTTTGCTCAGCCTAAAAGAGGCATCAGCGGTGAAAGTGACCGTATCGGTATGACCCACTCTTCGTCATTACGAATAGCTAATTGGAGATGTCGCGGGTTGATGCGACGCTTCTTGTTATCGCGGGCAGCATTGCCGGCGAGCTCGAGAATTTCTGCAGAGAGATACTCGAGCACGGCCGCGAGATAAACTAAACGTATCACGTATCAGAAGATGAAACACGAAACGAAAAGAGATGGCCGACCTGGTGCACCGCTACCGATACGGCGACCGAGGGCAGATTTCCTCAGCATGCGGTGGATACGGCTGACAGGGAACTGCAGCCCGGCTCGGTGAGAGCGGGATTGGGAGTGGGTCTTTCCCGCCGCAGTGGCCTTGGTCTTACCGCCGAGCTTTCCACCCTTGGCGCTAGTTTTCGCGGGCATGTCAACGTGGTCGTTGAATGGGACGCGTTTCTCGTTGACGCGGTTTTTATACCCCCGGCAACACGCGTCGTGACGCGACACGGCCAAACGAACATCAACATCACGTGCGCAGTATAAGTATTAGGGGCGGCGCTTAGATCCAACTCTTGTCATCAACTTTCATCGCGACAACTGTTATCGCTGCAGACCACCGTCATCGTCATGGCCCCCAAACCCGCCTCTACAACGGGCGGTAAGGGTCCTGCTGGAACCGCCGCCAAGCAGCCCGCCAAAACTACAGAGGGTGCCAAGGGCGCAAAGAAGACCGCAAAGACCGCCGTCTCGCCAGCTGCTGGCGAGGAGAAGAAGAAGCGTCGAAAGCTTCGCAAGGAGACCTACACCTCCTATATCTACAAAGGTTTGTCCCCCGTCAGCTGGATGTTGCCTTTACCTCATCGCGATCTCCAGTGCTCAAGCAAGTCCATCCCGACACGGGTATCTCGAACAAGGCCATGGCCATCTTGAACTCGTTTGTGAACGACATCTTCGAGCGTATTGCCACTGAGGCGTCCAGTATGCATGTTCATGTTTTCGTGTTTCCTGGCTCATCTAACCGCCACAGAACTCGCTGCTTATTCGAAAAAGTCGACCATCTCTTCCCGCGAGATTCAGACCGCCGTACGTCTGATCCTCCCTGGCGAGCTCGCGAAGCACGCGATCTCGGAAGGCACCAAGTCTGTTACCAAGGTCGGTGGTCGTCGCTTACTCGCCGTACTTGTCTGCTCACGAATGTTCAGTTTTCCAGTTCCGCCTCAAAATAAAGTATGAAATAACGAATTCGCCTTGTCTTTGTAGCACATGTATCGTTAGCCAGCGTTTCTTGGAGTCCGTAGTTTATTCAGACTGTATGTAATCTTGATACGTTATTCCTCGATTATGTTGGATAAATATTACTTGGTGTTCTCGTTTGAAAGATGTCCTGTGTACGCTCACACCGAGTCCGACTTTGACTTCAGTGCTACTGAAGTCGCGGGCCGGTCAGATCATTCACAAAGTCATCCGACGCCTGATCGCTGCATGGGGAATGAATTAAAGTCGCAGGCATCCCTACCATGGCGCTCACCACCTCCGCGACAAGCCTAATCTCGAAAATTGAGGTACGACATGTTGCCCCTCCCGGCAACCCCCTCTGTTGGCCCAGTTCTTTCGCGTCCCTCCGCGCAGGCTTTTCGTGCGCGTCGAAACAGCAGACACGTTCGTTGGATGGGGCGAATCCACCCTCGAGGGACACACCGAAGCGGTCGAAGGCGCCTTGAGCGACGCCGACGGCATCGAGGACATCTGGCAGGCGGCCTACAGAACGCGCTTTTACCGCGGTGGACCCGTTTTGATGGTGCGTGTGCATCGCCTTTCGCCTTTCAGTTCACAAGCGCTCGAGCACCCACCACCGCACGCAGTCGGCGCTCTCGGGGCTGGACATCGCACTGTGGGACATCAAGGGCAAGAAGCTGGGCGTTCCAGTCTGGCAGCTGTTGGGTGGGAAAGTGCGTGATCGCCTCCGCGTGTATGGGTGGATCGGTGGGGACCACCCCAGCGCTGTACGCGAGGCAGCGGCAGAGCGGAAACGGCAGGGGTTCACCGCGGTCAAGATGAACGCCACCGGTCTGTCTTTCTCGTCTCTCTGTACGCCAGCGTTGGCACCGAGTTGACCCGAAGGTGGCATACAGATGACGTAGCATGGATCGATTCGCCCGACGTGCTCAGGTCGATCGTCGAGCGCGTGAGAGAGGTCCTGTCGCTGGGCATGGATGTCGGCGTCGACTTTCACGGACGGCTGCACAAGGGGATGGCCCGCCAACTCGCGGCCCTGCTCGAGAAAGAAGGTGTCCTATTCATCGAAGGCGAGCCCCAAACCACTAGGCTCCCAGGGCCTGCCCATGATGATAACGCGGTGCAATGGACACAGAACCTCTCCTCCCGACCTTCCCGTCCGAGTTTGCGGACCTTGCGCCGCTGCGCGTTCTGTCTCTACCCCTATCGCCCCTGGAGAGCGTCTTTACTCGAGGCACGACTTTCGGCCGTTTTTCGAAGGACGAGCGCTGGACATTGCCCAACCGGACGTGCGTGTGTCGTGATCAAAAGGCATCCCAACCTACCTGACCTGTTTCTCCGACGGTTGCACCTCCAGGTCTCCCACTGCGGCGGCATCTCCGAACTCGTGCGTATTGCTGCGCTCGCGGAGACGTACGACGTCGCCCTGGCGCCGCACTGCCCAATGGGGCCTATTGCACTCGCAGCGTGCGTCGCAGTGGGAGTGGCCCGGCTGAACTGTGCGTCCTTTATCCCTGACCGCGACCAGACTCGCTCACGCGTCGTATCACCGCTGCCACTCGTGCACCCCGTCTGCCTGTCCCGCAGTCTTTATCCAAGAGATGAGTTGGCAGGTGAGGCATGCCCATGCACGCGTAAAGTATCGACGCTGAATCACGACGCTCAACGCATCAGATCCACTACAATAGCCAGGACGCAGACCTCTACACGTACCTGATGCGATAAGTGGCATGGGGGGATAGCTGATCACAGACCAGAGGTATCGAAACATTCAACGTACCCAGTCTCGATATGGAGTGGGGAGCCTTAGCTGGAGTCCATGGATAGGTAGACGACAGGCTGACAAAAAAATGGCAGCCTAACGAAAGCTAGTAAGAAGCGAACAACCAGCCTCCTTCCACAGGGAGAAGTCGGGGAATCTGTGTTGATTCGTCATTAGATAACTGCCCACACGGGACGAGAGCATTTTGGGAATATCGGTCTATTCCAGGGAGAGGAGTCATGTATTGACGCGAGATCAAGAGGATGTCAATTGTCTGCCCCGCCTGGCGTTCTTGCAACATGTGGTGAGCTGGCATGCCTCAAACTGAAATAGAGTAACCGGATGACTGGCAGACGGTCTCCCCGAAGCTACCGCCGCTATTTGGCGTGGCGTCAGCCCTAGAGGACGTCTCTGGTCAGAGACCATAGAGCCCGCTTACTCCCTTGTTTCAGAAGTCCGTCCCTCCGAGGAATGAGCAAACCGGAGTCGTTCCCCCGTGAAGAAGCCGTGACCTGGAATAAGTTCATGCCGTCTTCCGCGTATGGCATGAAGCGTTGACATCGATAACCCACTAGTTAGCGCGTTTCGAGGGGGCCCATGTTATTCAACACGGATCAGTTTGGAGCAGGGTTCAGTTTTTTCGGTGACTGGATCCAACTTTCCTATCTCGTGCTGCGATGGACTGGCAATCTCCTTGCCTAGATAAGGGTTCGGTGAACACGGTTCGATCAATGGACGGTTACTGTGACAGTCTGACAGTGACACAAACGCCTCAATTAATCCGAACTTGTTGGCAGCTCTTCGAATTCCCTGCCTCTAGCTGCCGCATCGCGGTACTACGCATAGGTACTACCCAGTCGCATATCTTCGAGCTACCCTACTTGAGAACAGTGCCGGGGATGCACTTCAACATTTTCAATCTGCTCATACCAACGTTGTGGTGGCGCCTGACAGGTGAATAAAGTGCTCACAAGGATAAGCACTCGATTCGGATGCACTATTACTATGTAACAATAACAATATAATCATGAATTCCGCACACCTTCGCGAAGGTGGCGGTCATTAGCTCCAAAGAAAGAAAAGGTGACTACTAGGGTCAAATGATGAGGTGTTTTGGACGCCGCCAAAGTGCGGAGAGCAATTAGCTCGCAATTTGCCCATTCGAACGTGCCCGCTGAGCATTTTCGCACTGTCAGCGTCCTGTGGCAAATTTCCACACTTTGTGACGCTACATCCCGCGGTTACTTTTTTTCGATCCTGGTTACCCTCGAGCGGAGGTTGGAGCGGACTGCTGACAGGTTTAGTGCACATGCTATCCTTGCACAATTGATTAGCCATGTAAGTGAACCCACCGATGCAGGACACACGATTCTGGTCAACCCTCAGCCAGCGTGGACGTCGCTACAGATGATTCTCAAGGGATCGGTATCTGGACCTTCGAAACCAAGCGGCAGACACGGCTGACTCAGGGTTTGATGGGTTGCGTGACATGACACTATTGTCAGATAGTATCTAAACCCAAGGGGTTTGCTTCGCATGGTGCCACACATCAAGGCAGATTACCCAATGTGCTACCATGACGTGCGCTTCAGCCGAGCACGATAGGTCACCCTCGAAGTCCCGTTCCATGCGGTCCTCTGAATCCTTGATTCCCATCGGCAATGCTTTGACCGCAGAGAAACCGCGTGCCGCACCAGATCACGAAGTATGTGACGGACCCATGTCAACTTGCAGTTTTCATTGTTCATAGCTTCTACCCGGAGTTCTTGTTTCTTTTCCACCCCTGGAGCAGTTGCCAGCCGATGTGATGGGTCACTCGTTGATCCCCATTCGACAACGTCAAACTTGTTTCTCGAATCCCCCTGCTTTGAAACTAAGGGTAGTCCACCACGCCCCATTCATCTCGCTAACACTGCCCGATCAAACCAATTCGATTCTATGCTGCGTTACTCGAAGTGGTCGAGCTGTCTGGTTAGTTCCTCGACCGACGGACCGTTCCGTCGATACGGTCGTCGGCGTTGCTGGGTGTTCCACGTGCAATTGTCAACATATACAGTTCTCTCACCCGGAGTGCGCGGGCCGTGTTAAAAGGCCCGTGACTCGGCCAAAAGATCAGTAAACGCTCGAATCCAGACTATAGCCCATGGTGCCAAAACCGGGATTTCAACAATCGTCGAAGCCAAGCAATCTGGCAGTTGAACTAAACATGATACCGATCGTGACCTCATTTTTGACTAGGCTATTGGCGGTAAAGAGGGGGTATCTCTTCATTTAGACGATTTGAATTTTTGGCCAACTGACACGGAAAGATAAGAACATGTACGTCAAGAAGGATGTCACAAGAATCGTGTTTATTAAACACTTATTGGATATGGACGAGTTATAGGTCATTTGTTGCATGAAGGAGACACTCGTGATTTCAATATAAGGAGATCATCGACCCATCCATCCCTGATGATTTATCATGATTACTATTGGTTACCGCCGAGGATAGAATAAATATAAATAAGTGACTCACACCGTCCACAACCAAGAGTTCCCCACAAATGTATTGACTCGCGCTACTCGCGAGAAAAACCACGGGTCCCGCGAAATCTTTGGGATCGCCCCACCTCCCAGCCGGAATTCGCTCCGAGATCTGCCTGAACCTTGTTTCATCCGACAAGAGCCGCTCGTTCCTAGGAAGGGAAGCCGTTTAGCAAAAAGATAAATAACCTTGTGACCGAAAGACAATATATTTTTTTCAGCTGTTTGACACGAAGAACCCCATGTCCACAGCCCTGTGAGCCGACAGGAACGGCTTGTCACGGGGCCATACCCACCAAGGTCCGTTGTAGAAACAGAGATATCAAAGATAGCTCACATGTCCGTGGTAATATAGCCTGGGCATATACCATTAACCTGGACGTTGTGCTGGCTCCATTCATTGCTGAGGGCCTTAGTCAGCTGCCCGAGCGCTCCTTTTGCAGAGGCGTACGCAGGGACTGTAAGACCGCCTTGAAAGGTCATGAGGGAGCAGAAATTGATTATCTTCCCTCTGCGTAGAGGGACCATGTGGCGGCCAGCTGCCTGTGAAAGTAGCCAGACTGATTTCAGATTGACATTCAGAACCTAAGAAGCCAATTAGTCGAAACAGGTTCGAAATTTTGATCAGATGAGAGGCAGGAAAGCGAGTTTGAACACGAAAAGAAATGACACACATCGTCCCAGTCTTCTTCTGAAAAACTGACACTGGGTGACCTCCGCTGTATGCCAGCACAGTTGACGAGGACATGTATATTTCCACCCATGAGTTCAAGCGCTTTTGGGAAGAGTCCTCGGACCGCGTCCAGGTCGGCTAGGTCACAATGGACGATCTTGGCGCTCCCTCCTGCAGCGTGTATGGCATCCGCGGTAGCCGTGTTCGGTTTATTGCCCGGCAAGGGTTCTCTCTGGACAAGACAAACGGAAGCACCAGCTTGCGCCAATGCTATGGCGCACGCAGCACCTATGCCTTGATTAATCAAATTTGAGAATCCGATCAGGGAACGGAACGCGTTGCATAAACGCAAGAAATGGGTCAATGGTCATTTACGCAGCTTCATCATATGTGAGCAATAAGTACGTTACCCCTAGTAGCTCCGGTAATGAGAACATTCTGGTCGGACAAGTCGAATAGCTTGGGTGATGGAACTGCGGGTGTGGGATCCATGAGGTAGCGTGAATGTCCGACACCCAGAAGGCGTTCTTTTAATTCCTGGAGCACGCTTGTCCAGCCCACAGCGGGAGTCAGTTTGATCTACCCCGCTGATCGGCAAAGGGACCGATGTTCCGACGAAAATTTTTATTAACACCCGACTTGGGGTCATTTTATAACGAAAATAGGGAATGAAAAATACAGAAAATATCGCGAACCTGGACCCGGAAGGGTCCCGCAGAAAGTGGATGGGCATATCCAAAACGGGTGTAATAAATTTACGAGGAATAGAATTTAAAAATCGGGAGTATGCGTGATGGGAGGTGTGACACACTGTGATAGGTTTATGTCATCATACGTTGATACACTTCGGATTGCGGACCGGCCAAATCTGAGATGGGCCCGTTTGAGCAGCCATATTTCGTACCGAGTCTCCTCACGAGATCATAACTTCTTCAAACTTTATAAGACTTTTTGAATGGCTCTATTTCGCCATCTTCGCCCCACTTCCTCTTTTCAATCATGTCTCCTGCACCAATCCATACTCAGCGTGCTGCCGTCCTATGTGGCCCCAAGGACCTTCGTATCGAGGAGCGACCTATTTGGCCGCCTCGGTATAACCATGCCCAGGTTGCTGTAAGGGCAACGGGTCTGTGTGGAAGTGACCGTGCGTGTTGTCCGTTCCAGTGCAAGTTCTTTTGCTCACTACACCTTTCCTCAGTTCACTACTACCTGGAAGGGCGGAATGGCGACTTTGCCATCCAAGCCCCGCTTGTCCTCGGCCACGAGTCCGCAGGCGTCATTGTCTCTGTTGGTCCCGGTGTAACAAATCTCGTACCGGGTCAACGCGTCGCGATCGAGGCGGGCGTCATGTGCCAACATTGCAATTACTGCGAGTCTGGGCGTTATAACCTCTGCAAGAGCTTGCGCTTCGCCAGCAGTGCCAAGACCTTCCCTCATCTCGACGGGACGCTACAAGATCGCATGAACCATCCCGCACACGTCCTCCATCCGTAAGTGGTTGACGTATATCTCCGTTGGTCTGTCTAACCCCCAGTTAGTCTACCGGATAATTGCAGCTTCGAAGAAGCCGCATTAGCAGAACCTCTTTCCGTCCTGATGCATGCCGGCAGACGGGCAGGTCTTCGTAATGGCCAGCGCATCCTTGTTTTCGGTGCCGGCACCATCGGCATCCTCGCGTGTGCCCTCGCAAAATCTTATGGCGCTTCACAGGTAGTGGCTATCGACATTAACCAGCAACGATTAGATTTTGCCCAAACCCACGGCTTCGCCTCCCAAACACATCGCTTGTCCATCGCCTCCCAGCCGAAAACGTCCGAGGAGCAAATTCGAATCGCCAGAGAAAACGCGTCACAAGCGTTAACGTCCTTTGGGGTCTCTGACGGCTTTGATATCGTGTTCGAGTGCACTGGCGCTGAATCGTGCATTCAGATGTCAATATATGTAAGTACGATAGGCTTTGATCGGAGTGAGATAGAACGCTTATCCCGGATGTTAAATAGGCTGCCGTTACCGGTGGCAAAGTCATGCTCGTCGGAATGGGTACCCGAAATGTCATGTTACCCCTGTCAGCGGCTGCGTTGCGGGAAGTCGACATCCAGGGGTCCTTCCGCTACGCCAACACTTACGCCGATGCCTTGTCTCTCCTTGCTTCTGGAAAGCTAGAAGACGTGGGCAAGTTGGTAACACACCGCATGCGCCTGGAAGACACGGCACGCGCTTTCGAGCTGTTAGCTCGTGGAAAAGACGAGGACGGTAATATGGTTCTCAAGGTCATGATCAACTAATGACGTGAATTTCTTTCTGACGATACCTCCTATTTTGTGATTTCTGATCTTGCTCGACTCTTTCACTCGATCTCTTATGTTACAGCAGCACATTTATATATTGACTTGACCCGGCGTTCGTGCTACCAAATGTAACTTTATTAAGCACAGTCTTGTGATCCCTGATAATACGATCTTATTGTCCGCACTATTACCGCAACGTGTCATCCGGAGGGGCATATCTTTCATTGATCACCAATATATGTAGCTTGTACACAAAGGTCAAGGCTTTAACTTCGTGCTAGGCGAGATAACACACACGTGTAGTCACCTTCAAAGGGAAAGTTCGTTTAGCTAAGCGTGTACCTGTGAATCGGTGTGTAGAAATGTCTCCCAACAGGGCTCGACGTGTGAATGGATTCGCATTTAAGCGTCGTCTTCTCCCGCGAAAATTAGGCCTCACATGTATCTTGAGAGATTCCAACAGGAGGGGGACCCGGACCTCCAGGAAATGAACGGGTGCTAAACCTGGCGGGCGTTACCAGAGGCGACGGGAATTCTATTAAAAACAGGGAACGTTAATTGTCCGCCATACTCGGCCGATGCACAGCAAGTCACCATTTCACCATCGTTCTGACATCGAAGGACGTGACAGCACACGACTCGGAGGCCAGGGCAATATCGGGATTACCCGGCTGAAGCGAGGGTGCGGATTCGCACTGCGGAAGGGGGATACACGTAAACGGGGATCCACTTGGAAGACTTGACTTCTTGTGACATCGACTCGGCGAACTGCACGGTGATTATACCTTGATAGATCGGTGAAGTGGGTTCGGAATAAAGCGCGTTGGTCCTCCCAGGCTAATCAAACCGCGGGGAGCCGCGACGGATCAGAGTCGAATGAACAGGAGACACGAGGACACCTGTCAAGCGTAGGGTGCTCACCAAAGGAGTAATCTTTGTTTTGCCCAAGGCAACGGCGGTATTTACTGTCGATTTGTTTCTGATTCTGACAGTTTTATTTTCGCAGACCAATCCCGGCGGGCCGCTCGCGGTAATTGTGTCACCGCCTGCACCAGTTATGGTTGAACGTTCAGGACAATGCTAGGATCCGTCCCTGTTGCGCCACCATCGCCACTAGCAATTGAGTAGTCGTAATCCAGAGTGAACTTCGACATGTACTCATCAGCTGATGTGGCGATGAAGGTCCAGTCGCACGTTAGCGGCACTCCGTCATCGCGACAGCACCCCGTACAGACCTGCAACTCGCCACCATCGTGATAAATGGAGCGACTTCACTTTTGGGAGACTTCGCAGATCGACTTGAGTGGACCAAGGACCGTTGTACTTTGTTATCTGTCTGTCCAAGTGCTACGAGGTGAAAGGTCACCTTCTGAAGCTGTTCGTTCGTCTGACGACGTGCGAGGGACATTCAACACCTCGGCAGCACCGGACTTGAAGAACGAAAGTGTGTGGGCATCCTTACAGGGCAAAATTCTATCTTCCCGAACCATGTGGTCCATTTTTGCTGCCTATCAAATCTCGACTTCGTGGCAGTCCCTGTACGTCCGTTAATCGGTGGGGCAAAGCGATGGCCCGCATTCTCGTGTCTTTCAACAGCAGAAATTGAGGCCCTGGACATATATGGTAAGTAACAAAGTGGACAACATGGGAAAAAGACAAAAAGAACAGAGCAACAGGCCATCACTAAGGTTTCGTAACATTTGTCAGGCAAATGAAACGCCTTCAAATTGATTTGAGCAGACCAAGGGCCCGTGGCCCTTGTTATCTTTCTATTCAACCGTTGAAAGGCGCAAGGTCATCTGTCGTTCGTTGATTTGACAATGTGGTAACGAGGGACGTTCGACACTTCAGCACCAGGCTTGAAGTGCGAAAGTATCGGAAGGCATTCTTGTCGGACAAAACACTCTCTTCCCGAACCGCCCAAT